>SDVV010040865.1:0-10495 GCA_016164225.1 Gammarus roeselii | reverse complement strand
TTCACTTTGCTTGTTACAAGTCCGGTAATATTGACTAGTTTCAAGTAATGTTAGGTGAACGCTCGTTAGAAGACTGTATATTTTAAAACGTTTAATAAGCTTACCGCATATGTCAGTGATTGATACGGGTGTTAAAGCGTTAGCAAGTTTTATGTTTGGTTTTACTGTTGGAATAAGATTTTTTTGTAATGTTGGGTGTGTTGCTCCTACCATTTTCGTCTATTATAACGAATATTGAATAAATCCACTCTAACATATGTACAACAGATCTGTGATGTAAGGTCCGCAGTCAACAAGATCTAGGATATAAATCATGCCTAAGGTACATAATTAGCGAAATATATATCAATGTACGACAACTTAGATCACATATCATTGAATGCAAAAAGGGTTGATATTCACTGCCTAGGCAACCTAACCTAACAGTCATCCTAACCAATAGTTATGTATTTTTATTCAAGTTTGATGCTTATGTATGGTATTGATATGTATGAAACTCTCCACTTGGTCTGTATATTTAACATATAATTATCAGTTTGAATACACTTCTCCAATTTTGATCCAGTAAATATCCTTTTGCACATGTTTAGTTTCCAGAATTTTATCAATATCTCTAATACTTGTTTGGATGAGACTCAGCAGGAAGGATCCGATAGAACTAATGCACTTCGATTTGTTACACTTTTTTAATGTGGAACAGTTTCACGCCATGTTAGGTTCAAAGATCTAGTCATCCTAACCATCCTACTCACAAATTGTATATTTTCATTCAATTTTGATTGTTATGTATGATATTTAGTTATTATTTTGTGCGAGGTACATATCAAATACCTCCACACGGCACTATTTTACATAGCTACTTCAAAATATCACACATCATTTACACATGCACGTTTTTGTTCGCATATGCAGGGTCGGTGACGGCACTGTGTAGGTCTATAAGTAGTGTTAAGGGAATCCAAAACGCCCTGAGCGATTCGGACAATCTAATGGTTCGGATGTATCTAATTACTTCGGGTGGTCGACTTACCCCCATGTAACTTGGACATAGTAAATATTAATTATTTTGGGGTCAAGGTAATTACATTTGGATCAATTTAATTACTTTTGAGGAGTTGCTGATAACGCCCTGAGCGATCAGGACGACTTAGCCCTTATGTATCTTGAACATTGTAATTATTAATTACTTTTGGGGCCAAGTTAATTACATTTGGGCCAATTTAATAACTTTTGGGGACTTGAGTCAGGTAACTGGCCAAACAGACTTACAGGTGTCTTACGGCTGGCTTACGGCAGGCTTACGGCTGGGTTACGGACGGCTTATACAAATATATGATAATAGGGTATATATGTAAATAGGTTATATAAATAGATTATTTACATATAGTTTATAAAATTTGGATATGTGTACGTAGTTTTTAATATAGAGCAAAAGCTATAGTAGATGATTAAATCCATCCGCTTCTTCCCCTTGTTTGTATATATTTTCAGAGTTTCATCAGGACACCGCTTTAAGAATCAAATAATAGGCGCAGATACGTTCACGTATTTTCCATCCGTATATCTGTGTACAATGAAACAGGTTTAGATTATATTTATATATATATATATATTACATAGTTACATAACAGCATTTACATCATTAACATCAATCTATTTTCATCATTTTAGGAACGGTTGCAGGGGTATATGTTTCACGTATTTTTCAATGCCTACAACTATGGATAATGAAACATCCTGCCTAACAACGTATCTCCACGGGACACGTTGTTCACGGCAGTGTATGTTGTTTTTTCATACTAGGAGAACACGATTGGAAATGTTTCCACTGTGGTCGCTAGCAATTCACCTCTACCAGTCAATGTCATGCAGAGACCTTATCTCGATATGCACTCCTCTCGTGCCCCTGCCTATTAGCCAGATTGCATCTGTACATGTCAGTTTACGGTACCTTTAATCACTTCCCGCGTGGCTGGTAGGAATATCGTTATAACACATTTGGACATGCAGTAGCGGACACCTTCGGCAAAGAGTTGGATATGCCTTGGAAAATTGGGTGAGATAAGCTTGCTCGTATAAATCAATCTTCGTCCACGGTGTTAGGGTTTATTGAATTGTCAAATCCGCAAGAAATGCTAGCTTGGTACATATCGAATTGGCAGTATGTATAGGATTTTATAATTTTAATAGTATATGGTATTGTAGTATTTAATTGATTTGTCTGGATATAGCATTTATTTTATATATTTTTTATGACAAAGTTAAATATTAGGAACATTTACATATAATAAACATGTACATCAATCTATTTTCATCATTTTATGAGCGGTTGCAGGGCTTAACATCCACGTTTTTTCAAACCGTATGACTCTGGACAATAAAACATGTTCATGTATATACTTATTTATTTAAATAGAAACATTTACAAACGAGAAATATTTACACTAAATGAACATTTACAGAATATAACCTGAAGACGTAGGAGTACTTCCGTCATTCAACCGACAACACACGCCAAAGACGGCCTCTCCCTGCATACGTCTCTTCCATGTTAAATCCATGTTTACAGTAGTATCATCACCCACGACACATCGCTTCCTCTTATTTGTCACGGTAGATTCAACTTCAATGGATTTGTTGGGAATGTCTGGATGCCCATAGGGAAGAATTGTGCAATCATCGATACAGTACCGATACATTTCGAATTTATTGTGACAAATTTTTAATGGTGCGTACAGTTTGAAGCTGGCACGCTTGCGCGCGAATGTTGTGTATGAATTCAAAGTGTGTGTGTGTTTTCCGGTTATAGATATCTCTGTTGTGTTCATGTCTGATTTTGGCTTCTGCCTGGTAATTGACAGTTTTTGCTGCTGATTTTGTAGCGTCGGACTCGAGCAAACATGCTGTAATACTTTGGCTGCAAGTAAATTATTTCACTCGGATAAACGTTGGCTGTTTCGCTTTTCAGTACCCCAAACTGTCCTTTCTCTGATTCATCATACAAGGGATGATTTTTCGGGTAATCGGAGAAGTCCATGTATTCAGTCAGAGAAGCTTGCCGCATTCCCGCCTCAATATCGGCCACACCTTTAAACTGGATCAGCAACGAGTCCGTATCCGAGTAGATGAGGGAAACGTTGGCACCGTATATGAGTTTCAGAGTGTAATAAAAGAAGCTGTAGACTTTTGCTTTAGCTTCTGTTTGGAGTTGATGAGATATACATCTGTGATACCTTAGGTAACTGAGGGCAATTTCAATTGCATAATGACTATCGCATTTCAATGCTAGCCATTCTGTATTGAAATTCATTGCAAGTCATGTTGCATAACTGCAATTCAAGTGCTAGCTATTCGAGTTAAATTTAGGATATTAGAAACAAAGATTTATCTGATATATTTTTAATGATATTAGATTTATTAGGGAATTACATGTCTTATCATTTATATGAGAACATAACTATTCACTCCGAAAGTCGACTCGAGCTACTGTACGAAACATACGTATTGACTTCGACTTCCCTCCCTGGTCTTATCTTGATCGGAGATATCAGAGCTATTCGAAGGGTTCTTTATCGATGATCAGCATTATTCTCACCTGGAGCTGTAGGATTTATCTTTTTGTTTTCTCTGGTCTATCGGAGTTCTAGACTGCTGCCCTTAGTACGCATTTTAGATAGACGGATACCTTCGGGAGTATTGTATGCATCACTTCAAAGCATATCCTTGTAACCACAATGTTGTTTTCGACTTCAGCGAGCTTTTTCTCGACACAATTTTTTTAGTTATGGCTGCTGCATGTTTATGACATCGAATATTTTCAGATTTTTTCTTACTGGCGCCAACATTTCCATTCACTATATCCTCGTTGAGTTCCGAAATATATATTATTCTCCTAGCACTCAAACGCTTGAGGTATGATAAACTCTCTTCATGTTTCATAACCAACAATTTTAAACAAAGTCATATTTACACTTTATTTTATTGTACAACTTTACACTTCGTATACTTGATACCGTTTCTCTACCCCATTTAATAACTCGGTTTCCTTCAACTTTAGCAGGTTTTTCTTCTCATGACATCTCCTCGGTATCACTATCACACGTTCCAATATCACTGGTACTGGAGTCCGTTTCACTTAAAGTATACCACGTTTTCCCATATTTTCACTATATTCAATTTCGTTTAAGGTTTGGGTGTAAACCCCCATTTCATCCAATCTCTATACGTTCTATGTTTGGATGTTGGAGGTAGAGCACTTTTTTTTCTGTTCGCATCCTTCTGAGCACTGTCTATCTCATTCTCTTGGAAACTCAGGTCGGGTTTATTATGTTCTATCAATACGCCCTTTTCGTCCATAGAGCTTGTATTTTCTAGTCCATTTTTAAGATTATCATACTCAAGATAATGCTGACCTTTGAGATGTTGCCAAAATAAGAAACGTGTATCTTGATTTGCTTAATTTTATCTCCGCACTGCAAATAACAAATACCCCCGTAATATCATTTATGGAAAAATATTTCCATATCAAACTTGCCGACATCATTCTACAACAAAAGCAGACCGTTAACTAATTGAGAATAAATCTGATTTCAATATTATATATACGTTAACATGAACATACAGGGTTGATGCCGGCATATGTTGACATATGTTGTTATAATGTATGACGCATACAAGGTTGATGCCGGCATATGCCGGTATAATGTAGGCGTATTCACGGTTGGTGTCGGCATATGCTGGCATATGCCGGGCCAATATAGGCGAATACATGATTGATGCCGGCACAATGTAGACACACTCACACATTTTGTGTGCATATACAGGTTCGGTTAACATATGAGCCATTTTACCTCTTTAGAACGAAGTCCGTTGTTTATTTTTGTTACAAGATATTTAATGTGGATCTGCTTTACGTCATGTTAGATTGAAAGATCTAGTCATCCTAGCCTAACTGATTTAACCAAGAATTATGTATAATCGATCGATTTTCATGCCTGCATATGTTTTTTTTCAGTGTTCTAGGATAATGCATAACAAATATCTCCACTTGCCTCTACATTTTGTTCTAACCTTTGCAGTTTTGATACATACTTCCAATTTTGATCTAGCAAATTTCATCCATTTCATAGGTAATTACATCACTGTTTGATTGTTATAGCTATTTATGTATGATTCTTGTTTATTTATTTCACACAATTCTACATCACTTTTACATGTTATTCAAACCCATCAAAAACCCAACCTAACCTAACCTTATATGGTATTCAGTCATTGATATATACAAATGAACCCCTCCACACGGTTCATAATATGACTTACACCTAATTCTTTCTACTTCGTGGTCAGTCTCGACCCATATTGGTTAACACAATGGCCCCTATTTTAAATCTTTGATGGTTTGAATGTTACGAGTATTTCATATTTGTATCCAGTTTCACACAAACGAACACTTCGTCTCATACTAGGTCTACCACATTTACTTGAATATCTCGTGACACTACATTCTTCGACGACTTGCACGTCTTATTTACCTTTTTTTTCTTATAATTTTAATATTGTTGACGATGACTTTGTTTCAGATGTCGCCACACATTACTCATGGATTTATGTTTATTCAATTTTATTTCTTTTTTGCACGGATTACAGACTCCGTTACCCCATTTCTTTCGAACAAACGATGTCTCATGCTATATCTCATCCTTCCAAAACAGAATCACAAACTTGACTGAGCAAGATCTGATCGGACTCTGATTTATATCCTACCAATCTGTAACACATCTAAATCACTCACCCCGAGATGGGTTTATGGGTATCGTTTCACGCCTTGAAACATATTCTTCTACTGAGTTCGACAATTCGATGTTACCTCCGACTGACATGATGTTTGCAATTTATTGCTTAACCTTTGAGTTTTAGGATAATGTAAACATTTGATTACGGATTAGAATGGTTTATTACTGTTTTATCAGTATTAATTACGATTTTTTTATTTGAAACAACCCGGTTCGTACATCCAACCCTACCCATCATCATTATATTTTAGTTTTCTCTCAAAATCATTCATATACTCCATCACATCTTTGATACGAATACCGAAGGATGTTCGATTCCCGTGAGTCCACAAATGTAGTTCTTCTTCTTCTTGAACGTTAATTATTCGAAAATTCTCCAGTTCAAAGGCATTCTGATCTTCATCATCGAGAAATTCTTGCACACGATTCAGATTTTCTTTTGTTCTTAGGTACAAATTGTTTACCCCTACCTCAGTTTTGTTACAGTTATGATGACTTCCACTAGGATCATATCAATTTCGAGATTTTCTTCTTTATTTCCCAAACTTTGTTACATACGACTGACATGGTTCAACACTAGTTACCCGAAGCCGATTTCTTTTTTCCCTTCATCCATAAATTAATGATATCTCCCACTCTTTTGATTCTTGTGTAGCCCATTCTGAGATAACTGCTATTTTCTACAGTAGTCAATATATGTTCGATCCGACTCAAATCTTCTTCGGAGATTTCTCTATCCGTCACTAGAACAAATTTTTGAGACGTGAATATTATTTTTGTTTATTCTAAGACGCAACGTACGTCTCCGCTTGATCTCAACGTAACACTGAATCAAGTCTTGGTATGAAGTTAGCTATTATAAGGCTATTTCATGATTTTTTTTTGCAAAACATTAGGCCTATCATCGCTCGCCTTGGTCATTAACTGTGTATGTATGTATTTACGTGTATAGAGGCGTGTACATGAGTTAAGAAAGAGTATAACAAAATTGAAATGTCAATACAATTTTAGAAACAAAATTTCAATAAAATTTCACATATTTCGACGCCCGGACAAAGTCAAGTCAGTATATTGAAGTGACAACTTACTACGGGAAATTTTGGGCTTTAAATTGTATTGACATTTGAATTTTGATATACTTTTTTTAAATTCATGTACGTGTACATACGCATGAACATACACATGCACATGCACCCCTATAAACGTACATACGTAAATACATACATACATACACAGTTGAGGACCAAGGCGAGCGATGATAGGCCTAATGTTTTACAAAAAAATACATTAAATCGTATTGTAATAGCTAACTGCATACCGAGACTGGAGTCAGTGTTACGTTGCGATCAAGTGGAGACGTACGTTGGTCTTAGAATAAACAAAAAGAATATTCACATATCAAAACTTTGTTTACAAGTGATGGATAGAGAAATCTCCGGAAATGATTTAAGTCGGATCGAACAAATATTGACCACTGTTGAAAATAGCAGTTATCTCAGAAGGGGTAAAACAAGATATCATTTGTATATGGATGAAGGAAGAAGGAAGTCGGCTTCGGGTAACTAATGTTGAAACAGTTCAGTCGTTTGTAACAAAGTTTAAGGGAAATAAGAAAGAAAATCTCGAAATTGATATCGTCCAAGTGGAAAATCATCATGACTGTAATAAAGTTGAGGTAGTGGAAAACAAATTGTGCCAAGGAACAAAAGAAAATCTGGATCGTATGCAAAATTTTCTCAATGATGAAGATCAGAATGACTTTGAATTGGGGAAGTTTTGAATAATTAAAGTTCAGGAATAAGAAGTACTACATTTGTGGACATACGGGAACGGAACAACCTTCGGTATTCGTATCAAAGATATGATGGGGCCATGATTTTGGAGGAAACTGAAATACAGTGATGATGGGTATGGTTGGATGTACGTACCGTGCTGTTTAAAAAAAACAGGTAGATGTCATTGATGATGCCTGTAAGGTCTGTAATTAATACTAATAGAGCAGTAATTACCCACGTCAATCCTTAATCAAATGTTTATTATATCCTAAAACTCAAAGGTTAAACAATAAATAGCAAACATCGTGTCAGTCGGAGATAACATCGAATCGTCGAACTCGGTAGACGAATATGTTTCAAGGTTTGAAACGATACCCATAAACCTATCTCGGGGTGAGTGATCTAGATGTGTTACAGATTGGTAGGATATAAATCAGAGTCCGATCAGTTCTTACTCAGTCAAGTTTGTAATTCTGTTGTGGGAGGACCGGGTATTGCTTGAGACATCGTTTCTTCGAAAGTAATGGGATAGCGGGGTCTGTAATCCGTGCAAAAAATAAATAAAATTGAATAAACATAATGTGTGGCGACATCTGAAACACAGTCACTGTCTACAATATGAAAATTATAAGGAAAAAAAGGTAAATCAGACGTGCAAGTCGTCGAAGAATGTAGTGTCTGGAGATATTGAAGTAAATGTGATTGACCTAGTATGAGACGAAGTGTTCGTTTGTGTGAAACTGAACACAAACATGAAATACTTGTAACATTCAAACAATCATAGATTGTAAATGTGGTCATTGTGTTAACCAATATGGGTCGAGAGTGACCACTAATTAGAAGGAATTAGTTGTAAGTTATATAAAGAACCGTGTGGAGGGGCTCATATGTATATATCAATGACTGAATACCATACATAAGCTTAGGTTAGGTTTTTGATGGGTGTGAATAATATGTAAAAGTGATGGATGTAGAATCGTGTCAAATCATAAATCAAGAATCACATGAAAATAGCTATAACAATCAAACAACAATGTAAATTACCTATGGAAATGGATGAAATTTGCTAGATCGAATTTGGAAGTGTGTATCAAAACTGTAAAGAATGGAACAAATTGTAGAGTCAAGTGGAGATATTTGTTATGCATTAATCCCAAAACACTGAAATAAAAACCTGCGTAATCATTAAAAGTCGTTCGATAATACATAATTCTTGATTAAGTTGGTTAGGTCACGATGACTAGATCTTTTAGCCTAATATGACGTAAAGCTGACCCACATTAAATATCTTGTAACAAAAAAAAGACGAGGAACTTTGTTCTAAAGAGGTAAAATACCTCAGATGTTAACCGCTCTTGTATATGCATACAAAATGTGTGTGCGTGTGTGTCTACTTTGTGCCGGCATCAAACATGTATACGCCTACATTATACCGGCATATGCCGGCATCAACTCTGTATACTCTATACATTGTATCGGCATATGCCTACAAATGCCGCCATCAACCCTGTATGTTCATGTCAAAGTATGTATAAAATTTGAATCAGATTTATTCTCAATTAGTTAACGGTCTGCTTTTGTTGTAGAAGAATGCCGCCAGGTTTGATATGGAAATATTTTACAAGAAATGATAATACGGGGGTATGTGTTATTTGCAGAGCGGAGATAAAATTAAACAAATCAAGATACACGTTCGGGTCTTGACAACATCTCAAAGGCCAGCATTATATTGAATATGATAATCCTAGAAATGGACGAGAAAATGCAAGCTCTGAGGACGAAAAGGGCATATTGCTAGAACATAATAAACCGGACATGAGTTTCCAAAATAATGAGATAGACAGTGCTCAGCAGGATGCGAACTGAAAAAAAATGCTTTACCTCTAACATCCAAACGTAGAACATTTAAAGATTGTGTGAAATATGGGGAGTACACCCAAACCTTAAACAAAATTGAATATTATGAAAATATGGGAAAAACGTGGGATACTTGAAGTGAAATTGACACCAGTACTAGTGATATTGAAACGTGTGATAGTGATACCGATGAGATGTCATGTGAAGAAAAACCCGCTAAAGTTGAAGGAAACCGAATTATCAAATAGGGTAATGAAACGGTATCATGTATAAGAAGTGTAAAATTGTACAATAAAATAAAATGCATATATGACTTTGTTTCAAAAATGTTGATAATGAAACATGAGGAGAAAGATTCATGTCTCAAATGTTCCAGTGCTAGGAATATCATGTATATTGCGGAACTCTGCGGGAATATAGTGAATGGGAATGTTGACGCCTGTAAGAGAAAACCTGAAAATATTCGATGTCATAAACATGCTACTAAAAATAAAAAATTCGCGTCGAGAAAAACGTCGCTGAAGTCTAAAAACAAAGTGTTGGTTACAAGGATAGGCTTTGAACTGATGTATGCAATTCTCCCAAAGGTATAAGTCTGTCTAAAATGCGTACTAAGGGCAGCAGTCTAGAACTCCAATAGAACAGATAAGAGGAACATGATAAATCCTACACCGATATTATGAGCCGATAGCTCCGGGTGAGATTTAATGCTTATCATCGATAAAGAACCCTTCGAGTGATTCTGATATTGCCGATCAAGAAAAAAACAGAGAGGGAAGTCGCAGTCAATACATATGTTTCGTACAGTAGCTCGCGCCGATTTTCGGAGTGAATAGTTATGTTCTCGTATAAATGATAAGCCCATGAAATTCCCTAATATATATGTGTGTTATAAATCTAATATCAATATAAATATACCATATAAATCTTTGTTTGCAATATCCTAAATTTAACTCGGATTGCTAGCGTTGGAATTGCAGTTATGCAACATGACTTGCGATTAATTGCAATACAAAATAGCTAGCATTGAAATGCGATAGATATTATGCCATTGAAATTGCACTCAGTTAC
>SDVV010040864.1:0-10495 GCA_016164225.1 Gammarus roeselii | reverse complement strand
GCCCAGCGCTCACACCACTCAACTTTGCACTGCGATCACACCACTCAGTATTGCACTGCAATCACACCACTCAGCATTGCACTGCGATCACACCACTCAGCATCGCACAGCGCTCACACCACAGCATCGCACTGCGATCACACCACACAGCATTGCACTGCGATAACACCACTCATCATCGCACTGGGCTTGCGCCACAGCCTTGCACTATGATCAGACCACAGAATTGCACTGCGATTACACCACAGCATCGCACAGCGTACACACCACTCAGCATTGCACTGCAATCATACTACTCAGCATCGCACAGCGCTCACATCACAGCCCGCACTGTGATCACACCACACAGCATCGAACAGCGCTCACACCACTCAGCATGGCACTGCGATCACACCACCCAGCATCGCACTGCGATCCCACCACTCATCATCGCAATTGTGGCTATTAGAAGCAACAACTTGAACAGCAGCGGAAAATGACATATGTGAAAAGACATGTCAACATTGTTGAACATACCTTCTGATTGAGACACAAAATCGCTCATCTGCAGGCGAAGTCGTAGCCCCTCGAAATGAAGTCAACATATTATCCTTCTCAGGAGTGTTATATGAATATATTTAATCGTTTTGCGAATAACACATATGAAGTCTCTGCAAACAATAATATATAAGATGATGTTTTGTTTATCAAAATAATTGGAACACATTGTAAAATATTCTTGGGAATAGGCTGAACGAAAATTATCCGGTTGCATTCCTGTGTGACATGAAATAGACACACTGACTGATACAATCAAGCAGTGGCTACGCTCGAGTTAGTTTATCGAAGAAGTGCCGCGTTTGGAACATTTGCGCATGAGAATCTTTACATTCTCTTCCAATGCCCTGCCATGAATTTACCAAACGCACAAAATTTATAATTCAAAATTTTTCCCAATTAATATATTTTGAGAATTTAATCGAAGAAACAACGACTAGTTTCTTCGATTAGCTCCGAGTGGCGTCAGTTTTATAGCTCTGATATGTTTGAATAATGACTACATACGCTCCTGTAACATGAACCTATTTATTGATAAATCATTATCTGAAACGCTGCACAGAGGGCCGTGTTTTCCTTCATGGACGCGATAAACAATGCGACATTTTGCTTTCCGGTGGATTTGTTCTCTCCATCTCTCGTAAAGGAAGCTTCATTTGGTTTAACCGAAGAACTAATGAACCTTCTGATACCGTTAATGTAGTTGCCTCTAACCCGAAGTGGCCTTGAAGCCTCCACATTACAAAATCCAGCCCCGCCTGGAACGCAGTAGATGTTGCTAGAACTGGGAGACTCTTCCTAAAGGCACAAAGACAGAAATGAAGCTATTCGATTCAACAAGAACTGTTAGAATGTCATGGAGCAATCGTGTTCCGGTTGAGGGGAGTCCCTCGGGCTGTCTCGGCATGTCTCCGTAATAATTCAGTATGCCAGCTTTCAGAGCACCACACGCCGTGTTGCAGAGAAACCTATACTTCTACTGTAAACAACCACACGCTGTGTTGCAGGGAAACCTATACTCTTACTGTAAACCACAACCTACTGTATACTCCTACTGTAAACAACAACCTATACTCTTACTGTAAACAACCACACGTTGTGTTGCAGGGAAACATATACTCAACTGTAAACAACAGCCAATACACCTACTGTACACAACCACACGCTGTGTTGCAGGGAAATCTATACTCCTATTGTAAACAACAACCTATACTCTTACTGTAATCATTAACCTATACTCCTACTGTAAACAACAACCTATATTTCTACCGTGAACAACAACCTATACTCCTACTGTTAACAGCAACCTATACTCCTACTGTGAACAACCACACTCTTGGATGCAGGGAAACCTATACTCTTACTGTAAACAACAACCAATACTCTTACTGTGAACAACCACACGCTGTGTTGCAGGGAAATCTATTCTCTTATTGTAAACAACAACCTATACTCATACTGTAAACAACAACATAAACTCCTACTGTAAACAACAACCTATACTCTTGCTGTTAACAACAACCTATACTCTTACTGAAACAACAACCTTTCTCCTACTGTAAACAACAACCTATACTCCTACAGTAAACAACCACATGCTGTGTTGCAGAGAAATCTATACTCTTAATGTAAACAACAACCTATACTCTTACTGTAAACAACCACACGCTGTGTTGCAGAGAAATCTATACACATGCTGTAAACAACAACCTATACTCCTACTGTAAACAACCACATGCTGTGTTGCAGGGAAACCTATACTCTTATTGTAAACAACAACCTATACTCTTACTGTGAACAACAACCTATACTCCTACTGTAAACAACAACCTATATTCCTACCGTAAACAACAACCTATACTCCTACTGTTAACAGCAACCTATACTCCTACTGTAAACAACCACAGGCTGTGTTGCAGGGAAATCTATACTCTTACTGAAAACAACAACCAAT
Source organism: Gammarus roeselii (assembly GCA_016164225.1). NCBI lineage: Eukaryota > Metazoa > Arthropoda > Malacostraca > Amphipoda > Gammaridae > Gammarus > Gammarus roeselii. Next base: position 8,004 of record SDVV010040864.1, on the reverse strand, counting down.
ACTCTTACTGTAAACAATCACACACTGTGTTGCAGGGAAATCTATACTCTTATTGTAAACAACAACCTATACTCCTACTGTATACAACAACCTATACTCTTACTGCAAACAATAACATATACTCTTACAGTAAACAACCACACGCTCTGTTGCAGGGAAACCTATACCCTTACTGTAAACAACAACCTATATTCCTACAGTAAACAACAACCTATACTCCTACTGTAAACAACAACCTATATTCCTACTGTGAACAACGACCTATACTCCTACAGTAAACAGCCGCACGCTGTGTTGCAGAGAAATCTATACCCATGTTGTAAACAACAACCTATACTCTTACTGTAAACAACGACACGCTGTGTTGCAGGGAAACCTATACTCTTTCTGTAAAGAACAACCTATACTCATACTGTAAACAACTACACCCCGTGTTGCAGGGAAACCTATACTCTTACTGTAAACAACAACATGTACTCCTACTGTAAACAACCACACGCTGTGTTGCGAGGAAACCTATACTCCTACTGTAAACAACAACCTATCTTCCTACTGTAAACAAAAAACTATCCTTCTTCTGTTAACAACAACCTCAACTCCTACTGTGAACAATAATTTATACTCTTGCAGTAAACAACAACCTATACTCATACTGTAAACAACAACCTATACTCCTACTGTAAACAACAACCTATACTTCTACAGGATACAACCACATGCTGTGTTGCAGAGAAATCTATACTCCTACAGTAAACAACAACCTATACTCTTACTGTAAACAACCACACGCTGTGTTGCAGAGAAATCTATACTCATACTGTAAACAACAACCTATACTCTTACTGTAAAAAATCACACGCTGTGTTGCAGGGAAACCTATACTCTTATTGTAAACAACAACCTATACTCCTACTGTGAACAACAACCTATACTCCTACTGTAAACAACAACCTATACTCCTACTGTTTACAGCAACCTATACTCCTACCGTAAACAACAACCTATACTCCTACAGTAAACAACCGCACGCTGCGTTGCAGAGAAAACTATACTCATACTGTAAACAACAACCTATACTCATACTGTAAACTACCACACGCTGTGTTTCAGGGAAACCTATACTCCTACTGTAAACAACAACCTATACTCCTACTGTGGACAACAACCTATACTCCTACTGTAGACCACAACCTATACTCCTACAGTAAACAGCCACACGCTGTGTTGCAGAGAAATCTATACCCATGTTGTAAACAACAATCTATACTCTTACTGTAAACAACCACACGCTGTGTTGCAGAGAATCCTATACTCTTACTGTAAACAACAACCTATACTCCGACTGTAAACAACAACCTATACTCCGACTGTAAACAACAACCTATACTCCTACTGTAAACAACCACTCGCTGTGTTGCAGGGAAACCTATACTCTTACTGTAAACAACAACCTATACTCATACTGTAAACAACTACACGCCGTGTTGCAGGGAAACCTATACTCTTACTGTAAACAACAACATATACTCCTACTGTAAACAAAAAACAAAAACTATCCTGTGTTGCAGAGAAATCTATACTCTTACTGTGAACAACAACCTATACTCTATTGTGTAAACAACCAAACGCTGTGTTGCAGGGAAACCTGTAAACAAACACCCGCTGTGTTGCAGGAAAACCTTTACTCATACTGTAAGCAACAATCCATACTTTTACTGTAAACAACAAGTTATACTCCTACTGTAAACAACAACCTATACTCCTACTAAACAACCACACGCAGTAAACAACCACACGCAGTGTTGCAGCGAAACCAATACTCTTACATTAAACAACAACCTATACTCTCAATGTAAACTACCACACGCTGTGTTGCAGTGAAATCTATACTCTTACTGTAAACAATAACCTATAGTCATATTGTAAACAACCACACGCTGTGTTGCAGGGAAACCTATACTCATACTGTAAACAACAACCTATACTCTTACTGTAAACAACATCCTATACTCTTACTGTAAACAACCACATGCTGTGTTGAAGGGAAACCTATACTCTTACTGTAAACAACAACCTATACTCTTACTGTAAACAACAACCTATACTCCTACTGTAAACAAAAAGCCATACTCTTACTGTAAACAACAATACAGCCTGGAAATTGAATGATCACCGCGTTTTTTTTCCTGTATTGATTACGATTGCAGTAAATGAAAAAGAAATATAGATATTCTTTCGTAATGTCGCCCCACATAAAGAAAAAGATTTACCCGAAACTATAGTCCAATCGCGTGTTAAACTGGAAACAAATACATGATGTTATTTCAAAATTTAACATATTTTGCTGGGACCATAAACAACAAAGTACCAAGTCACTGTATCATCAATCGTGTTACAGAAACTCAAAAAGTAATGCAGTTTGATAATGCACAATATGATTATTGATTAATAATAAATTACGTGATTATTAATACATGATTAATGATACACTACATTATTAATAATACACTTCTTGTTTAATAATGATTAGTAATAAGATTCATTATAATACACTTCATGATTACTAATACACTTCATGATTGATAAAACACTTCGTGAATAATAATACACTTCATGACTAATAATACACTACATGATAAATAATATACATCATGATTGATAATACACTACATGACTATGAATACTTTGCATGATTAATTATACATTACGTGATCAGTATTACACTTCATGATTTATATAACACTACTATAGTAATAATACTCATCCTGTTTACCAGAACACTACATAGTTAATAATACTCGTCGTTGTTAATAATACATTACATGAGTAATAATAAACTAAATGATTAACAATACACTTCACGATCAATGATAAAGTACATGATTAATAGTACACTTCCTACTTAGTAATGCATTGTATGATTAATAATGGACTTCGTGATTATTAATACACTGCAAGATAATAATACACTGTGTTAATAATAATACACATCATCATTAGGAATATATTTTTTGATCAATAATACACTTCAAGATTATTAATACACTTCATGAATAATAATACCATTCATGATAAATAATACACTTCGGGATTAATAATACACTTCGTAATTTATAATACACTTCTTGAATAATAATACACATAATGATTAACGAACACTACATGATTAATAATACCCTTCACGATTAATAATAAACTACTGGATTATAATACACTTTATGATTAATATTATCCTACATGATTACTTGATCAAATATCGAGTTTCACCGCACCGTGAAAATCCCTTGTTTTTGTTCAGCATATACGAATCCAAGCAAAAATAAAAAAAATTATTGCCCACTTCTCTCCTCGGCTGCTTTCTTACTCACCCACGTTCATCCACGTCCACTTACCAAAAGGCCTGTTGTTGTCTAATAATACTTGTAAAATTCCCTCCTCGCACTCCTACCTCCCCACCTTCCCTCCTAGCATATCCCTGGTTGCACACTTTCCTCGCCACCCACTTCATTGTCACACATTTCCCTCCACGCACACATCCCTCCTTGCACACTGCTCTCCTCAGAAACATCCGTCTTCTTGCGACTGCTCTCCTCACACACATCCCTCCTTGCACACTGTTCTCCTCAGAAACATCCGTCTTCTTGCACACTGCTCTTCTCACACACATCCCTCCTTGCTTACTGCTCTCTTCACACACATCCCTCTTTGCAAACTGCTCTCCTCACACCCATCCCTCCTTGCACACTGCTCTCCTTCTACACATCCCTCCTTCTACACTGCTCTCCTCCCACACGTACACGTCCCTCCTTGTATACTGCTCTCCTCGCCCACATCTCTCCTTGCACACTGCTCTTCTCGTACACATCACTCCCTGCACACTACTCTCCTCGCCCACATATCTCCTTGCACACTGCTCTCCTTGCACACTGCTCTCCTCACACACGTCTCTCCTTGCACACTGCTCTCCTCGCACACATCCCTCCCTGCACACTGTTCTCCTCACACACATCCCTCCTTTCACACTGCTCTCCTTGCACGCGGCCTCCTTGCACACTGCTCTTCCCGCACACATTCCTCCTTGCACACTGCTCTCCTCGCACACGTTCCTCCTTTTTTTTTGCTCCCAGTGAAACCCTTTGTTGAAAAAGGAGAAACCAAGTTCTCAAACATGAGGGATCGAATGTTCATCAATCGCTTGTGCACAACAACCTAATGATTTTTTTAGGAACACCAAGGCCACGGGAAGATGCCGCCACCATCTATTTCCTAAGGCCCCCAATGAGTAGGGAGACCCCTGGCCCCAACACTCGCCAGAAGTATAGCATCCAACTATACTACTACCGCCTCCAGCCCTGCTGGAGTAACGACCTACTCCAAAGATCCGATCGACTAGTCCCCTAATTGATAAGCTTATAATCTAATTCTACACTCAAAGCGTTGCAACGTTGCACAGCCAGTCTTAGCCACTGCTTCAGCCAGAACTTTTCACTAGGGTCCCCAGAGGCGGCAGATAACCTTCGTCCGATATCGTGGATCAGGAGGCTGCTGGTTTTGCCGATAACGCCGGTCGTCTCGATAACCAAGGGCTCAAAAAAGTAGCGGTCACGAAGAGATTTAGACTTATTTCTTTTTTTTGTTCTTTGCCGCGTTGGTAGCCCTGCCAGCCTCTTAGGAATAGCCAGGCAAGTGACTTGTCGCGAAGGTGTACACGCAGGTGCAATCCCAGCAAAGTTTTTTCCCTCTGAAAAAAGGGAAGACTGTAACGCCGTGAGGTCGCTTACCATCGCTTCGATCAATGCCTGGCTAGCGGATTGTACCAAGGCCGACTTAGCGAGCTCATTCAATTGTGTCATTCAGAGCCAAATGTCTGGGATGACGACCTCCGCTGTAAAGGCGCGAGAGCGCATGAGTGCCGGACTCATCCATACGCTGACCGCAGCGGCAGAGCTCCGGATAACACACTGGCGCACCCACTCTGAGCACAAGAGGAATTCGAAGCGAGTCAGGGTCCAATAAAGTACCCAGAGGGGTGGCAGGAATTACTTCCAGCGAAGAACCGCTACCGTGACAAGAAGCAGCCAGGAGACGAGCCTTAGTTTTTGGATCTTGTTCATCATGTAACAGACCGTCCAAAATTACTCTTACTTCTTCCCTGTACCATTACTTCTGGATAGTGCAGCAGTCCCCCTCTGGTGCGATCGCTTCATCACCATGCCCAGCTTTCTATGCCAGCACTGCTTCCGGAAGTTCGTTAGTTTGCGACATAACGTCAACGTTTGAGAGAAGGGCTTCGGCTAAGGAACCGACAGAGTGCAGAGAAGAGATGAAGCTGGGCAGGATGATATCCTGCGCCTTGCGAATGCCTAAGCTCCCAGAACTGACTGGGAGAGTAGCTTGCTTCCACGAAAACTCTTAAAAAGAAATGTTAGTACGCGTTAAAAAAGCTTCTCGGAAGGATTCGTCGAAACTAGCAAGGTAATTAGCGTGCAGGTGTGTAGGAGCAACGCGCAACAGGTATTGGAGTTTGGGAATGGCGAAGCAGTTTTTCATTAGGGTAAGAGCTTGGTGTGGCTCAATTGCACTCAGTCGAGAGGTCATCAATTTAAGGTCGTAAATTTTTCCTGCAAGCGCTTCTGGAATACCTTGGAACGAGATGGGTGCGCCGAGAACAGTACTACGTTCAGCAGACGCAATTTTGATGTCAGGGATGACCTCGCGGAAAAAAAGCCTCTGTGAAATCCCTGGACGCCATGTCCGAACTGTTAAAGTGGATCAACTTGCATTTTTGCCAGTTTACATCCAAGCAAATTTGGTTTAACTTTACTCGCAGTTCACGGAAGTCTGTTAAAATTATACCCGGCCCCCCCCCCCCCCCCAGCGCGGGTCATCCAAGTACCAAATAATCAATTCTGAAACTGCACTTCGCGCAATTTGGTCGATACCGACACTAAAGAGAGCAGGCCCCATGGGGTCTCCCTGTTGGATACCAGTTGCAGAGTGGATTGTTTCATCGAAAAGAAACAACAACGAAAGCTCCGAATATGCTTGGCAAAGAAGTCGGTACATGCTGGGAGTGCGCTCACGGGCAGCTTGCACGAAGACATCGCACCGGATACAATTGAACGCGTTCTTCAAATCCAATTTGAGAACGAGGCTATCTGGTGGGGCGTTAGCGATGTAATAGCGCGTGGCATGCACAACCGCTTCGCAGTCTTCTGTGGTGGCAAACCCTAGTTGAACCGGGCGCAATTGACTGCCCAAACAATTAGCTAACGGGGCACATCCAACCTTTGTGGCTAATCGCCGGAGGGTGTTGCCGAAGGCAATGGGTTGTATACCGCCGTGTTTCTTAAAACCGTCGCAAAGTGAGGCACCATATAAGACCTTTATGACATAAGGAGGGATTTTCCCCTAAAGTGTCATGTTGACAAATTCGGAGAGAATTGAGGCATGACGGACTCCGGCACCGCCAGCATTTTTCTTCAGGAGTGACTCAAGGTGACTGGGTCTGAGGCTATCCGGATCGGCACCGGAACCACGTGGAAAAGTCTTCATTGCCTTCATGACCTCGTCGACGATAGCAATAACCGGAGATGCCAGGTCATCATCGGGAGGTGCTGGAAGTGAGATATCCGCCGGGCTGTCCGGATGTTTATTGCGCAAATCTTGCGTAGTTTCTGGGCAGGATGGGGCTAGTGACTCGCTTGAAGAAGCTTCCCAACGGCCCCTCGAAGGTCGAAATCGGCAAACTTCGTACTTACTGTTGCCTTCAATCTATTGTCTGAGTTTTGTCTGACAGTAGTAGCGGTGGTTTGATCGACCAGCTCCCAAAAGGGCAATACTGGCAAGTCCCTTCTGTCCATGTATTCTCGCACTTGGAGACGTACACGTGAAGTTAGCGAGGGCTGCTTAGGGTCGGAAAAGGTAGTGATGAATGCCATAAGCCGGGCCCATGCGAACCCCGGCTCATGATTTACTTAAGAGTGAATCAAGTGCTTCTGCTCCTAGAATGGTCACTCGTTTCGGGATCTTGCTCAAAACCTTGATGTAGTGCTTACATTTGCCAATGTAGGTGTCGAAGTCAATCGAACCTTGCTCGCTTGATGATTCAGAAGATTGGGTCGTCGGGGAGCCGCTAAAGCGAGAGCAATGCCAGAACTCGGCTTTTTTGGCTATGAGAGCGTTAATTTTTACGCATGAAAAAACATAATTTTTGTAGCAGTTGGAACACGAAATCAAGTTTTTCTTTCTGGTATTAGTGGTCTTGCATTTATGACAATAGTTTTTGTAATTATCTGGATGTATTTCACTAGCTGGCAAAATAAAATAACCCGATTGAGCTGAAGTGGAGGCTGTTGGTATATCAGTATTAGAGGTGCCAATGAGGGGTAGGGCGGACTGAACCGCCCGTGACGTTGTGAAAGAGGCCGCTGCCTCTGCCGCGGTCTCCAAACCGGTAGACATGTCCCGTGAGCCTGATTGGTTCGAGACGGTAGGCAAATATGTAGCACTGTCGGGTGGGGTGGCGTCCCTCTCACCGCTCCCTCCAGTGCTCCCAACCGAGGCAAGAGAGTCCGCACCAACAGCGCCTGGTGGAGTGATGACGTCTGCATCTCGATGAACGAACACATGAGAGACTCTAGATCCCCCACTGGCGAACTCGTGACTTTCCGGTTCAGCTGCGTATAACTGGTCTGCGAGGTCGGCCTTGGTACGATCCGCGAGCCAGGCATCGATCGAGGCGATGGTAAGCGACCTGACGGCGTTACAGTCTTCCCCTTCTTTAGAGGGAAAAACCTTTGCTGGGATTGCACCTGCGTGGACACCTTCGCAGCGAGTCACTTGCCTGGCACTTCTTTAGAGGCTGGCAGAGCTGCCAACGCGGCAGAGAACAAAAAAAGAAATAAGTATCAATCTCTTCGTGACCGCTACCTTTTTGAGCCCTTGGCTATCGAGACGACCGGCGTTTTCGGCAAAACCAGCAGCCTCCTGATCCACGACATC
>SDVV010040863.1:0-10495 GCA_016164225.1 Gammarus roeselii | reverse complement strand
CTCCCCCGTTTCTGCGCGCACCCCCGTACGCTCGGTGAGTCAAGGTGCATGCATCGCGTCCTACCCCCCGCTAATTAACCCCTATCTATAATCCTTCAGTAGGCCGTTTAGGTGCTATACTAACTACTAATATGGATATAAACATGTATATAAATACATTGCCAATTTGTGGACTGGTCATTCTAGAGTACAGCACCAGGCTAAAAGTGATGTGGCCTGATTTGGTGATTATTGTAAATAGTGTAATATAGGTAGACAAAATATAAACATTTGAACACAATCTTAGATTATTGATGCCCTTTCCTAGTTTCGTGCTTAAGGCTAGCTAAACATATTCTGGTAGCTGATATACATTTTGCAATGTGAATAACGTAATAAACCAAGTGGCAGCCAGGCCTGACTGTATTTTGAGTCAGCTAGAAAAGAATTTCAGCAGTAGAGCCCTGCATCTGTCCGGCATTTGTTTGCTGGCGCCACAATTCGCATAGCGGCGTCGAGCCTAGCGCGCAACGCGTTTGCAGTTAAGCTTGTGCTTTGGTTGTTGAGTATCATTTTTTTAAATCTATTATCCAACCATAATGGGATTGAAATTTGATGCCTAAAATTGGAATAATTATGTCGGCAATGATGAAATCCTATTTAAAATCTTTACGCAGTCCCAACTCGAGGGTCAGATTCTTTTAGCGTAGGTCGCAATGTTGCTGCCATTCGCAGCTGTTAGCATCGCATCAGCGCCCTGTGATCTATTTCCTGCGGTCGCTGGGAGGCAACTGAGGGGAGCTCCTGTGTCGACTAGGAAGTTTATTCTATTTTTTCCGCAGTGGATTCGCATGGCCGGGATTTTGTCTTTGAATTTGCCCGAGTCTCAGTCGCTGCCAACATTTAGGACTCGGGTTTGGCGTTTCCGGAATTCCAAGCGCATGGAAGGTCACACTTAGTGGCCTTTCTGCCGCATGTGTGATGGTACCTACACGTGTCGTACTTACTGTTATCACGAGGCTTTGATCGGCTGAGTTGCAATTAGTTTTAAACGATCCCCGCGCTCTCTACAGCGGCCCTCGCCTCTGCGTCGGACCGTTTTCTCTAACTTTTTGTTCTACGAAGCTAAGCTCGAGATACTAGTCTGCAGCTGCTTGGTAATATCGGTAAGTTAGGCGAATTCACCCTGTGGTGCCGGCGCGGCATTACTAGCTTTGCCGACTTCGGTGTGAATTGGCGAGCATTTATGCTGTTCGCTACTGGTTTGCCAACATGTGCGATGGACAGTCCTGATTTTTGGTCGACTTCCACGGTGCGATTGGCCTGAAGGGCTCATTTCTCCAGGCTTAGTTCATCTACAGCGAGAGCAAAAATCGTTTGCACATTTGAGGGTAATCTTTGCAAAAAGATTGTCTTGAGGAATGTTTCGTCAGGCTTCGCTGGGACCTCAAGTAATGTTAGCATTTGGCGCAAGGAAGCTGACGGCTTTCTGTCGTCAAGTTCCTCACTGGACAATAATTTGCCAATACTCTGGTGTGACGAAAGTACGTAACTCTTTTGCAACTCTGTTTTTTAGGGTTGCATAGGGCTATTCTTCCGGTGGATTTATTATGACATTGCTGATTTCGACCGCCACATCAGAGCCTAGCGCACCGATTACTACTTTGAATTGGACGAACGTATCCGCTATCGCTTGTAATTCATAAAAGTATATCCCCCTGAGCAAACCGTAATGGTGCATCGCCGGTGTTGAAATGGGGTAAGTTAAGGTTTATTGGCGTTTTCGCTGTCGTCCCCGTCGGTAGTGGCGATGGTGGAACGTCTTCGTCGATTTCCGCTATGTTGACTTATTATACACTATTGACATTGAAAGTACAGACCAAATTGGCAGGAAAATAAATTGTACTTTGAACGAACAGTATTGAAAATCTCGAAATGATCAGTTACGCAATTATTCACGTCATTCGATTGAAATCGCAGTGACAATTAATCAAGATTTGAAAGCTCGGAATCGTATATGGTTTTGCGTCTGAACAGTTGCGATGTATGAAAATTAGCACTTACGCAATGATGAACGGTTAAGTTGAAAAATATATTACCAGTCCATTTATATTGAAACTGCAAATGAAACGGTCATCGTAATTGGCGTAAAGTTTGATATCGTCTTTAATGGGAATCTCGCAAATATTAAATAATATCACGATACTGAATTATCGTTAAAGTTTGTACACAGTTACCATTGCTGCACCACGAGGCACACTACTTTACTGGACAGTCGATTTCAACGCTCAGGGCTCGTTTGCCCGCTGCTCGTGTTTGACTGATCTAAGCAGTGCGCTGCGATCAGGGATTGTCTCTAGCTGCTTCAAGTCTGGCCCGGCGGGCTGTGGTTGGCCTGAGCTTACTCGCGTGGTCGGGCAGCCTAGCTGTAGACTGATTGCCGCTCTGGTTGGGCAGGCCTCTCTACTGTGTGGCCGCGTGATCTATGCTGCTGCAGTGTGCTGCTGTGCTATCTGCCTGCTGCTGTGTTGCGCACAGCTGATCGCTTCACTCTGCCGTCAGTGTTCAACGCTATGAACTTAGCCTGTATTTGAGCAGTGGATCCTGCATCAACCTTATATGCGAGTTGTGCATTGGCTTTTCTGCTTGCGTTATTGTAATAAATGCGCTATGCAGCTGTTGCGGCGTACAGTGTTATGCAAGTACTGATCTTAAAATTAAACAAAGACATATACTTTACAAATCATCAAAAATGGAAATGAATACATGGGAGCGAGAATAACAAGAATTTCTAACACATCCTTATAAAAGTGAGCTTGGGTTCCTAGGTGCACATTGATGCTGGGCTTCAATGTCATGAGTCATGTTATTTATTGCTCGTGCGTCAAATGTTAGTCGAATGCACACCAATGTGACTGCGCGCATGGTGCGCTGTATTTAGCAATGAAACGCATGGAGGCACGTGTGTGAATGAGATGGCCTTATTTTCACTGGACGTTTGAGTTATTTATAGTGTCGTCAGTTCATTTCACATATTGATTTATTCACTTCACTCGCGTCCCACGTTGAATATTTATTCAGTGAAATATGCACGTCCTATTGTTGATGAAAGTGCATGTGAACTATGTGCAAGTGATTGAATTTTATAATATAAAGATTATTTTCCCGCAATGAACTAGCATTAGCTGCACCTGTTTTTGAGCATCCTTTGCATTATGGACATGAATTAATTTGCACATGCCCCATAAATATTTAACATCAGTGTTGCACTTGGAAATCGAAAATAATTATCTATCTGACATCCTACAGGAATGTAATCTTGAAGTGGACAGGAAATTTTTGCCTAAAGATTCACACATAAGTGTACGCGACTGACAGAACAATGCCGATTAACGAAGCAATGCATTGTGATGAAAAACGACAATAGATAACTTTTTTAGTAAATGTCGGAAATAAAGGAATTGACATGTAATTTTTTTAAACACATTGATGTACTGAACGTTGAGTCACTGCACACATTATGGGGTGGTGTTTTACTGCCAAACCGATATAATTTTTGTTGGCGCTACGAGACGAAATACAGGCATCCAGGAAATGGCTGGCCTGCGTGGTGCGGGCTAGGCGTGGAGGCGGCTTGCCTACACGGTGGAATGCGGGTTTTTGCGTTCGACTGAGTCACGTTCTGCAGTCAAGCGTGTTAGTTACATTGACATTGAGCAGTTTATACTGAAGGTTGAAATTTTGCGATTGATGTTCATATCTGAGACTGAAACACTGCCTTTCTCTTTAATATTTCCTCAGGTCTGCTTTAATATGAAAATATTTACGTAGGGGCACCAATTTAAGGATTCAACCTGTAACTATATGCATCTTTCAACGGGTTTTGCCCTTACAAAATGGACCACGAGAAGGTGTAACTATGCGTGAATTCATGCGTTGGCTTAGTTTATTGGTGGATCAAATATAATACAAATCAAAGTTGCAGAACCACACTAAAAATCAAATAACGGGAGAAGGGAGACAGTGGTGTGGGGACTTAACGTTAACATTTTAGCATTGAATAAATATAATATCTTCCTGAAATAATGTTATGATCAGCCTCCGTTAACAGCTGCGAAGTGTGTGCCCCTAGAAACACTGTAGGCTTCAGGCCGGTTAACCCTAGCTTAAGTTACACGAAGAAATCCCTTGCCTTGCATATTTTTAATTCCCCTCCGATGTTTGTTTAGAGAAACAGGTGGTCCCCATGTAGATCGTATGACGTAGGAGACGTTGACGAGTTTAGGGCCATATTCGCACCTTGTATAACTCCGTGTGTCAGCAATCGTATGGACTAGATCCAATAACACTGTGAGCGCAGGGTTATCTTATATTGTATACAGAAAGATGGGAGGAGCCTTTTAATTAGTTAACGGACTAAATTGTATATTTACCAATGAGGTGAAGGTATTAGGACGCCCGCTTCTTTAGATGATCCAAAAATGTGAATGGTCCCCTAATTGAAGGACCACTTCATAACCATTAACAAGGCCCTCCCACATATTATTTCAGGAGCGCAGACCTGAACTAGAGAGCGCAGACACACGCCATCAGCTGCAGCCATCGGGCAGGGCACAGACTTTAGCAGCTGAAGCCTTCGGGTGTAGGGCCCTACTCTACGCTACGCTTACGCTCGTCTTACACCGATCACAGACACTTTCCATCAGCTGAAGCAATAGGGTAGAGGGCCCTTACGCTATGATTACGCTTCACACTTATACTACATTTCTTTCTGCTGTTCTTTTGCACTTTTGTTACGTTGTGTCCGTTTTATTACAATCAATGCTTAGTGCTATAGGGCGAGTTCAAATGTTGTCATGTTACTTTGTTCCCATTCAATTCTAAAATAATATTATAGAAGCACTGTTTAATCATTCTTCCTATCTTGTATTCCACCCGATTATAACAACCTGAAAAGCTATATCATAACAATAACGTTGATGAGGAAATTTTCTCCGCACATATCATAAAAAACAATTGTCATTAAATCAATTTCTGCCCGTCTGATCTCCAAAATGCTGGCCTGGAGCGTGGGCTATGTGGACTAGACAAGACGGGGGTTGTAGCAAGCAGTGTCTAGCCTCTTCATTCCTAAACTTTTGGTTGATACTTTCAGAAATTTGATGTCTCGTGATTGGCCGGTCGAGGAACTTTGGCGCCTGATGATTTGCTAGTTGAGGATTACACAGCTTTGGGCTGAAGTCCACCAGGCGTGATGTGCAAGCAGGCGTGAGGAGAAACTTCCGCCGCCAGAGAAACTGCTCCTGTGGCACAGCTTTAATCGAGTAGATACAATGGCATATCTATTATAATTTTTTTCCTAAAAGTAGTACACTATTTACAATGCTTACGAATCTACTTGTGAGAGAGCGGAGATGAGAATGCAGAGCATCGTTCTACAAGCACTTACAGGGTGATCCACCATAAACTGTGTTTCCTGGTTGTTTCAACCGTTTATAGAAACCAACATTTTGGCCTTAAACATGGAGAGATTCTATGATCATAACTTATCCAAGCGTGGTGGGCTCCTACAGGTACGTTTAATTGACTTCATGCATAAATAAAATCGAAGGATGAATGATTGGTAACAAAACGATTTTCATGAGTGATTTCCGTGGCGGAAATCATGAGTGAAGACCAAGTGTTTCGTATTACCTGATCAATCATTACGATTTTCAGAAGAAACAGCAAAGCGTACCGTGATGACATAGATCGATTTCTCATATATTATCCCAATGACCCTTATGCAATGTAACGCTTGAATCATACCCGAAAACATATCATTCAGTCGTTTATTGCTCGGAATGAGCAATTAACAAATTTGTCAAAATCTGGAATGGCGCAATTAATGGAGATTTTGATTGTTAAACTCAAAACATATTAATATGCTTATATAACAATATCTAATTTACTCATGAACTAGTTTGACAAGTTGAAAGATAACTTTATTTACACATGAAACACCATTATCAAACATACTTGTCGAATTTCGTGTAGTGGACTTGAGTATTAAAGTTGAAGAAATTGTTACATTGCAAAAATATTTTATGCGGCCGTATATTTTTTTACTAAAAACGTACAATACTTATTCATTCATCAATTCCCCTGAATTGCAACTTTATCAACCCAAGTTAACCTTGAATGACCTTCGTTTTCGTTCACGACCGATCGTGAGCTGGTTGTTCCAGCAAGCTGCCTGGGACGGGGACTGTAGGGGCCGAATCCGTCTCGCCTCTTCTGCCCCCGACTTTTATTTTTGATGCTGCTGTGGTCATATTTAAATGAAAATTTATATTATTTTCCTGCCCCCAAAAATAAATTTTGTTAAATTGTCTGAGCCTTTTTGTTATTTGCGAAAGCTTCATTTTGATGAAGAGCTTAGGTACATTTTTTGGCACATAAATGAATACTGATCATGTGTTTTCTTGAGTAGTACTCGGCTTGGCTACCGCTCATGTTACTAGTATTTATCAACAGTTGTTTCTATGTGGGTTCATGACTGTTTAACATGCTGGCAACTTGCAAAAGGCCAGTGGCCCTGCAGGAAAAGAGACACGAATGCTACAGCTTAGCAAAGATAGGATGCATGTCATAATTTTATAATGAATACTCTTTGAATTTGAATTTCAGGTTACTAGTTTGACAGACATAACTTGAATAATAAATAATTCTATATATGTATCTACAAATGTAACATCTTAACGTTGGTCAAATTCAAAATACTTATTTTATATCAGATTTGCATGGACTTGTTCATTTACAAATGAAATCTATTGAGTGCAAAATATCAGGATGCAAGATTGCAATTTGCAAGCTATTCTAGACACCAACCTATCTTTCTCTGTTTGATTTATTCCAGACATCAGAAGAGGTAGGAGGAAATACCAACTTCTCAGAATCACTAGTACCCACTCATGAGGCAAACAAGTTGGATTTAGCAGGTCCTCAAATTTTCAATGCAAAGTTTCCCAATATTGTATTAGGTCTGCTTTCCGCAGCCAACCCTTGACAGAAAATTGATTCTGGTTACTTGAATGACTACCTTAGTCCCAGTCTAAAATAATAGGCAAATTTTTTTTAGAATCTTGCAGGCAGTTTAAGCTATCTTTCCATATCTTTTGATTTTTTTACGGAGAATTTGGGCTCCTTAGCAGGACTTTTTTTGTGGGTTGATAATTAAATGCTGAAATTTACAGTGCTCCATAGTCACAATAGTAGCTCTTCTCATACTGTGAATGCAATTTCTAGGCTTCATACTTTTTTTATTCAAGTTATTCATGAGTATACAAAAAATGCAGGGAGTTGCCTTGGTTCCAGGGTGGAAAAAGTACTCATATCAGACGTACGCACAAATCTGCAGAAATTTTGCTGACAACTCCGCGTGGATCTTGTTGTCAATAACTCCGTCTAATATCATTGAAAATAATGCCTCTAGTGCTGAATTACGCTGACTTTACACAGCAACTCCGCTGGAATTTGTCCTACCACTAATCTTCGCCGCACTCACGCAGCGATCTGAACTTCGTGACATTTGCTAGTTAACCACAATCAAAAATTTGGAGTGGAGGAGACAATGTTCCAGTACACAGCCATTTCTCTACTCTGTTGCGGCTGCTAGCCTCATTGAGAACCAACAGTCTTGACTCTCAAGGTCTTTTGCTACGCACATTCAATGTCTGGACTGCAGCAGAGGTGAGCAGGTCTGCGCTGCTCCACAGCTACGCATATACACCTGTGACAAAGACCCATCTAATCCCCTATTGAAAAAAGTTCATTTCTTGCGGCGGATGGTCTGAGGTGCCGTGAAATTATGTACAGTAGCTAGCAAATATTTGTTTATGGTTAGTCTATAACCGGGAAAACAAATTTGAATTTCCCCACACACAATTTAACATAATTAGATGAAAAAAATAAAATACTATCTCTGGACAAAGTTTTGTAATGGGCAATTTTATTCAAATTTCAGATGACTTCAAATATATATAGAACGTAAAATAGACATTGAAGCTTTCACTTAGTTTTAAATCATAACCCAATGTTTGCTTGCTACTGTTCCTTCATTACCTGATGCCCCCAGCCTCTTGCCACAGCCTCAATGCCAGGGAAGGTCAGGACAAGGAGCCAAACCTGCAGGGCACAGAGAGAAAGCAAGAGAGCTTGGTGGCAAGCAAGGCATGCAATAGTCACAAAGTGCAGACACCAGACACATGGAACAGCAGGTGAAGACAATGCAACTGGAAGTGTGCATGCCAGTTACAAGAAGAAAAACAATATAAAGGTAACATATACACACTTAGAGCTACAACATGATAAAGAAGCAATCTATAAGGAGTCAACTGTACATAATCAGTCATCAAAGATGATGATGAAAAGATAGAATAAGAAAACTAAGTCATAATAGAAGAATAGAAAGTGTGAAATTGACAACAGAAGACCACTTTTAAAACAAGAAAGTGTAGGAGCATTAACAACTTCAACCTATAAGGAGTTCCACAAGGCTATTCATCTACAATTAAAGAAACACTTTCCCACATCCAACACACATCATGGAGAATGAAGTTTAAATACATGCCCTCTGGTTTGAGTATCAGGAGCAGCAGTGAACATTCCTGACAAATCCACATCAACCCTGCCTCCAGCACAATCATCAGCAACTGCTTTGTAATATTTTTTTTTGAGATTTGATCTTACCAGCCTCCCATAAATTGGAAACAAATTTAATCTAGACAGGCAGCTTGCATAATACAAATCTTCGAGTCTATCAACCTTCTTTCTTAGTCCAACGATGCTGAACAGACTCCAGCATCCTCAGATCAGCAACAAACTCCAAATTTCAAACATAAGAGCAATAGTCTAGTACAGGGTGGATATGAGACACAAAAAGAGATCCCATGAAATCAGAGCTCCTATTAACAGTGGAGCTCAGTAAGTTGTTAGCCAGACCTGAAGCATTTTGTACCACAGCATGAAATTTTAACATGGTATGAACAATAACACCAAGGTCTCTATGAGACTACAAATGACAAAAGAAATACTGAGTCACATCACCCAACTTCAACCAGTCGAAGTATCTCACCTTTGCAGCCCCCCACAGCCCCAACAGCCCCGCCATCAGGGCACGCAGGCATGGGAGGCAGTACACCTCAGCGCGCCAGCAATCAAAATGAACAGCACAGTACAAGCACTGCAGCAGGACGTGCTCAATAGGTCCAAAGAAAACAAAACAAAGGAGACAGTCAACAACTGCACACAACTGTCAACAACAACACAAACAACACAACACATTTGCTGGCATTTAATTTCAAGTTCCAAGAAGAGGCCACATCATAGATTAGATTTGAATCCTGCTGCAGTGAAGAAACACCTTGACTAATGTCACCCAAACTTCCCCTTGAGAACTGCAAGTACAACTTATAATCATCAGCAAAGGCCTTAACCTCACATGACACAGAGGAGGAGATATAGTTGACATAAATTAGAAACCATACCAGGCCAAGTAGTGAACCTTGTGGCACACTACTTCCAACTGCCTTGGGACCACTAACTGCTCCTCCACAAACAACTCTAATTTCCCTGGCAGTTAGGAAACTTGATATCCAGAACAGTAGCTGAGCAAAAACCCCCAGACACTGCAACTTATGCAACAACACAGAGTGGGACACAACATCAAATGCTTTAGAGAAAACCCTGATCCACCCACTGGGACACATTTCTATAAGTAAGTAGGAGCTGATCCTCAGTTGACCTGCCTTTCTAAAATATAAACTGATCTTCTATAACAATACCATTAGCATCTAAATATGATGTGAAATGAGAAGCTATTTTATGCTCCATTGACTTCCAGCAAACTAAGGTCAATCTCACAATGCAATAATTTAGAGGGTCATATCAAGATACGGCTTTGTACAGAGGTACAACTCTAAATAATTTCCACAAATGTGGTGAAGAACCCTTCTTCAAAGACATAAAAAATTAGGCAAAGTGGATAGGCTAATTCAGAGGAGCAAGACTTTAACAGCAAAGGATGATGATCATCTGGTCCCATGCTTGAGTTACCATCAAGTTGAGAGGACTGACAGCACATCCCCAGGTCTGACTACAATGTCCCCCATAAAAGGATCACTCATCTGGTGGGGAGCTGGAGACGAGGGATCCAGACGAACGTACACTGATGAAAAACGAGAGGCAAATACCTTGCTCATCAAATAGGGATCAGCTACCACATCATCATTCCTATAAGCTTTTGATGCCGGCTTGTATTACAGACATCAAGAGGAGATTCTTCCAGGTTTTGTGGGGGTTAGATTCCCTGGCTGCATTCAAGGGGTTGCTTGGGGAATTTCTGTGTTTTGTTCTGTTTGAGTTTGTTTAGGTTGAGGGAGGTTCTTCTGTAACATGTTGGTATCCTACCTTTGAATCTACCTGCTGGGTATGCCACTTCTCCCTCCCCCCTCTCTCTCCTTTTTTTTGTAATATA
>SDVV010040862.1:0-10495 GCA_016164225.1 Gammarus roeselii | reverse complement strand
CGAGAATAGCTGAGTGGCCTGTGTACAGCGAGAATAGCTGAGTGGCCTGTGTACAGCGAGAATAGCTGAGTGGCCTGTGTACAGCGAGAATAGCTGAGTGGCCTGTGTACAGCGAGAATAACTGAGTAGCCTGTGTACAGCGAGAATAGCTGAACGGCCTGCGTATAACGAGAATAGCTGAACGGCCTGTGTATAACGAGAATAGCATGCGTAGTACGGACAAGGAATGTGAAGCACAGGAACAACCAATGCACAGAAAGGATGGCCTCTGTAGCACTATTGCAACGTGTGTAACGTGAACAGCAGGTTAACAATTAACTTTAGCCTGTTTGCATGTGGAATGTCGTCTGAAGAAAATGAATGGATCATCAACTGAGAGAAGGGTAGTTATGCCGCGTTACAGCACAAAGGAGACGGAAATTTCTCCAGGTCATGTCACAGTGAATGTTATTGTTTGGTCTTCAGCAACCATTGATGATGCATCAGCATAAATCAGTGGAATGTTAAGATACGTTCTGAAACTCAAAGCTTCTGAACGCGCAACAGTCTCCCTCTCTGGAACCATTTAAAACCAATCCCACTAACAATGGTCCTTGAACCAGCGCCATCCACACTTCATCAGTTTTTTATATGCCACCGTAAAAAGCGCAGTTTGTTGTCGTTTCGTTGGCGTTGATAACTACAGCCAGCTGGTAAACGAGCGTTGCGAGAACACAGCCAGCTGGTAGACGAGCGGTGCGAATACACAGCCAGCTGGTAAACGAGCGGTGCAAAAACACAGCCAGCTGGTAAACGAGCGGTGCGAAAACACAGCCAGCTGGTAAACGAGCGGTACGAAAACACAGCCAGCTGGTAAACGAGCAGTGCGAAAACACAGCCAGCTGGTAAACGAGCGGTGCGAAAACACAGCCAGCTGGTAAACGAGCGGTGCAAAAACACAGCCAGCTGGTAAACGAGCGGCGCGAAAACAAGCTCAGCAAATGGATGGAGAAAACGGCAGATAAAAAGTAAAGCAGTAGAGTCAAAATGCAATTATGGAAGACTGTCGAACAAAACTTGCTACACGCTAGTAGATTTGAGTTCCAGGTATATTTCCCCGTTTGAAGATGAACTACGTATTGTGTCCTGAAACATTATATTATATTTTTAATACATGGTTTCTAATTAACTGAAAATCAATCCATTTCGAAGTACATGAAGTAATTCATATTGTGGCCCATCCAATGGAAATCGATTGCAGTGCCCTGCATTCAATCTGGGCCACACTGCCACATTAGATCGCCGGTCCATCTCAAGCATCATAGCACTGGGCCACACTACCACACTAGATCAACAACAAAATCCTTAAGTAAACAAAGAAAACAGACCAATAGGCTAAATGAACCGAGCTCGTTCCCACCTCAACGAACGAATGAAGAGGATGAAAACATCAGTGCAGTGATAACACATAGCAAATAATTAACAATGACAACTTTTCAGAACTTCGAAGTTTTTCAGCTCGATTTCTTCAATTTTATTTCTATTTACAGCCATGCAAGAAACATGTTAGTGACAGCTACACAATTTTTTAAATGTTTCCGGAAATTTTGTGATTTCTCCACAAACGCACATTCACTCTATTCAATGGAATACACTTCGTGTATATTTCCAACAGTGGTATAGCGTTTCAGAACGGAACCACTGCAAGGCTGCTCTAAGGTGTTCTTTTGCCATTAGATGCTGAGGGCTCGTAGGAAGCTCCCCCTCATAATATTACGAGGTTTCCTCGGCCCTGCCCTGCATAGTCAGTCAGAAAAATAGATGCAGGCAGCGTCATGGGCAACAGAGCAGTGAAATGACTAGAAATATTTTCCAACACTGATTTTATTCCGGGACTTGGAATTAGTTAGTAGTAGAATAGTGAACGATAAATTTAAAAAAATAGGTTCACCAGAATGAAGCATGTTTTATACGAATAAATCTTTAGCCCCAGGAAGCTACTGGCTTCCATTGCCAATTATTGAGATGATAAATGTGTTTCCATGGGGAAAAAAGTGCTTCCAGGGAAAACAAGTGTGATTCCATAGAAAACAATTGTACTTCCAGAAAGAATAGAAGTGCTTCCAGGGGAAACAAGTGTGTTTCCGGATGTTCTTTCAAGGAAAACGAATGCGGTTCCAGAGATAACAAATATGCTTTCAGAGACAATAAATGTGCTTCCATCAGAAATATATGTGCTTACAGTAGAAATACATGTCCTTCCAGGGGGAAAAATTGTTGGGACTCCGGTGGAACATGGAAGCAACTACTACTACAACAGGGGAAAAAATGTGCTTCCAGTGGAAAGAAATGAGCATCCCGTGAAAAAATGTTCTTATGGTAAGAAAATGTGCTTCCAGTAGATACATATATAATTTCAGTACCAGACCAGTAGATAAAATGAAAGTGCTTCAAATGGCATCAACACAACATAATTTCCAGAAGCATATCCCGTAAGCCGACGTCAATAAATGTACGACAGCAGCAGGTCCTTTTCTCTACAGGCTCGCAGGAGTGTTTGCTGCCAGCCGTCGCTGAAAGAGGCGTAGGCATTAGCAGCGTAGAGGCTCGGTATCAAGCGTGACATTGCATAACTAAGACCAGCGACATGGTCCGCTTGCAGTAATAGGACAGCGCTGGGCCAGGATGGGCACAATCTCGGGCTGGTGTTGGGACAGTGCGGGGCTAGCTAGTGTTTACAAGGATATACACGTGATTACAAGGGCTTATAAGTGTTTAAAGACAACAAGGTTACTTTCAATATTCAGGAGTTTAGTTCGAAAGTAGATTCTCAAAGCGAACGCTGTGTATCTGAGAAGTTTCTGAGGTAAAGGGGTCAAGAAATGTAAGGTTGTAGTTGAAAAAACATTTGTCAAGGAAACAACTCAAAATAGTACCTGAAGACAGTCACCGACCCACGATGTTGATTAGTTTCTCGTTACACCAAGGTGACTGGTGTCATTGCTGGACACCATTTCTCGTTACACCAAGGTGACTATGTCATTGCTGGGCACCGTTCCTCGTTACACCAAGGTGACTGGTGTCATTGCTGGACACCGTTTCTCGTTACACCAAGGGGACTGGTGTCGTTGCTGGACACCTTTTCTCGCTACACCAAGGTGACTGGTGTAATTGTTGGACCCCTTTCTCGTTACACCAAGGTGACTGGTGTCATTGCTGGACACCGTTTCTCGTTACACCAAGGTGACTGGTGTCTTTGCTGGACCCCGTTTCTCGTTACACCAAGGCGACTGGTGTCACTGTTGGACCCCGTTTCTCGTTACACCAAGGTGACTGGTGTCGTTGCTGGACACCGTTTCTCGTTACACCAAGGTGACGTGTGTCATTGCTGGACACCGTTTCTCGTTTTATCAAGGTGACTGGAGTTTTTGCTGGACCCCGTTTCTCGTTACACCAAGGTGACTGGTGTCGTTGCTGGACACTGTTTCTCGTTTTACCAAGGTGACTGGTGTCGTTGCTGGACACCGTTTTTCGTTACACCAAGGGGACTGGTGTCATTGCTGGACACCGTTTCTCGTTACACCAAGGTGACTGGTGTCATTGCTGGACACCGTTTCTCGTTACACCAAGGTGACAGGTATCATTGTTGGACCCCGTTTCTCATTACAC
Source organism: Gammarus roeselii (assembly GCA_016164225.1). Lineage (NCBI taxonomy): Eukaryota > Metazoa > Arthropoda > Malacostraca > Amphipoda > Gammaridae > Gammarus > Gammarus roeselii. The sequence goes on along the minus strand of SDVV010040862.1, from coordinate 6,847 downwards.
CAAGGTGACTGGTGTCGATGCTGGACACCGTTTTTCGTTACACCAAGGTGACTGGTGTCATTGCTGGACCCCTTCCTCGTTACACCAAGGTGACTGGTGTCATTGCTGGACACGATTTCTCGTTACACCAAGGTGACTGGTGTCATTACTGGACACCGTTTCACGTTACACCAAGGTGACTGGTGTCATTGTTGGACACCGTTTCTCGTTACACCAAGGTGACTGGTGTCATTGCTGGACACCGTTTTCCGTTACACCAAGGTGACTGGTGTCATTGCTGAACACCGTTTCTCGTTACATCAAGGTGACTGGTGTCATTGTTGGACACCGTTTCTCGTTACACCAAGGTGACTGGTGTCGTTGCTGGACCCATTTTTACAGTGCGGTGTCAATGCCATTCATCGTTTCCTAACTGACATGCTGGCGCAAATGCCGGGTTGGTTTCAGGACTTTGCCGAGCTGGTGTCAGGACAGTGCTGGCTGATGTTAAGACAATGCCAGTGTGGCACTGGGACAATGTTGGGCCCGTGTTGCGACAATGCGGGCTGGCGTTGGGATAGTGCCTGGCTGGTGTTGGGACAGTGCCGGGTTGGGGTTGGGACTGTTCGAGCTGGTATTGGGAGAGTGCTGGATTGTGGTTAAGACAGTGCCGAGCCGGTGTTAAGACAGTGCTGGGCTGGTGTTGGGACAGTGCCAGCCCGGCGTTGGGACAGTGCTTGGCTGGTGTCGGACAGTGTTGGGCTGATGTTGGGACAGTGCCAAACAAGTGTTGTGACAGTGCCGGACTGGTATTGGGACATTGCCGGGCTAGTGATGGAACATTGTCGGGCTGTGTTGGGATAGTGCTGACTGTAATGGGACAGTACCGGGCTGATATTGAGGCAGTCTGGACTGGCGTTAGTTCAGTTCCGGGCAGGCGTTGGGACAGTTCCGGGCTGTGTTGGGATAGTGCTGACTTTAATGGGACAGTACCGGGCTGATATTGAGGCAGTCCGGACTGGCGTTAGTTCAGTGCCGGGCAGGCGTTGGGACAGTTCCGGGCTGGTGTTGGGGCAGTGCCAGGCTGGTGTTGGAACAGTACTGGGCTGGTGTTGGGACAGTGCTTGGCTGTGAGTGGGACTCTGCTGGGCTGGCTTTGAGACAGAGTTGGACTGGCGAAGGGACAGTGCCAGGCTTATGTAGGAACAATGCTGGTCATGCAATGTGGTAGTGCCGAGCTGTACTTAGGACAATGCCGGGCTGGCTTTGGAACAATGCCGGGCTGGCGTTGCAGCAGTGCCGGGCCGGTGTTGGGGCATTGATGGGTTGGCGTTGAGTGAGTTATGGGCAAGTGTAAGAGCATATCCGGGGTTGCGTTGCGACAATGCCGGACTGGCGTTAGGGAAGGACTGTGATGACGTTGAACCAATGCCGGGCTGGCGTTGGGCCTATGTCGGCCTAGCTTTATGGCAGTGCCGGGGCGACCTTGTGACCTTGACGGCCTGGCCATGTAACATTGCCGGGCTGGCTTCATGAACGTGCCGGGCTGTCATTGGGGCAGTGCCAGACGGGCGTTGGGGCAGTGCCGGACTGGCGTTGGGGCAGTGCTGGGCTGGCATTTGGACAGTGCCGGGTTGGCGCTGTGTCAGTGCTCGCGTGGTGTTTAACATAATGTGAAATCTATTTTAATTCGTAGATACATCGTGAACCGTAAGCAGGCAAGTATTACTCGGGGACAGTGGAGTCAGGATGGATACAGCAGAAGTTTGGGCATCCAATCAAATAACAACTTCCCAAGAAAGTAGACGTCCTTCAGATAACACAGTGCAGCAACGTAGGACCCAGGGTTCTGTACGGGCGGGCACGAGTGAGAGAAGGCTCCCAGTAATACAACATCGCGTCCAAGTAATATTTTTACAATGTAAGTAGGCGTTGCAGTTAAGACAATCGTCCAGTGAATGCAACAACTACACGTTAAGGTTGCTGACGAACAGTATCTGGATACAGTATCAATACGTTTTGTGAAAGGTATCCAATAAAATAGTAATTTGGATACAACTAAAAACGAAATTGAAACAGGGAAAGATTGACCTGCCCATATGTAAAGACTCTTCGTGTGACTGTGGTGAACTAAAATAACAAATTAAACTCATCCATTGAAATGAGAATATATTTACACATGATCATCGGCTGCTTGTTGTTGATTAAAAATTGATTTTTTTAATAACATTTATTTGTAATATTTATCACTCACTCCTGTTGCTACTCTGCGCTCGGCAACATCACAAACGTTATTAACAACAAGCGGACGTTTTTATTCCGTAGGAGCATGCAGCCGATGCCGGAATCCCTTCGCGCAAGAATACGAGGGAGGGACCCATCAGTGTCAGAGAATGTGCTGTGCTGGTTGTCACAACAGAGTACTTGGATGCACCATAAAACAGCGTCCTCACACCCAACCATCCAGTCTTTTCAATAATTGACAAAACATCAACTCTATATCAATTGGGGTCTCGTGGAGAACTCTGAGTTCATACAATTTTAAACTGCAATTGAATTCAAGTAAACTTCATCTTCATTGGGCAATGGTGAAAGGGGTTCAATCTAACAAAAGCCTGGCCAACCAGGTCCCTATGACTGAACAGCTAGACATTTAAAAATGAAAGATGAAATCTAGAGATAAGGTGAGCAGTTAGTCAGCTAGAGATCAAGGTGGTCAGCTAGAGATAAAATTTCAAGATCGGGTACATGGACAATAAGTCTGGTGGTGAGTTAGAATAAGAGTTGCAAACGAGACCTAAAATAACTTCTTTCCAAGTCAAAATTGACATAAAAATGATGTCAACGAAATAAATGTACTCTGCAAGATCCAACAATCGTTGTTGCCTTACATTTTATAAGGAAACCCTGTCTGAAATTAGACCTCAACTATGGTGCACTTTCTTCTTAGAGGTAGCCTCAGCTTAACGAAAAATAGTGGTTAGAGTATTATTGCAATATATTTCAAAGATTTTACGGTCCAAAGCCAGTTTAAACATTTAAAAAATGTTATATATGAAATAAGCTTCAAAAACAAGAGGATGGATTATTCTTTCAGACTTTCAATTTGTATGTTTAAAACAACGGAATAGACAAATTAATGAAGCGTATCTCCTTTCCATTGTCATTGCAAAGAATATTCTAGTAGAATTTAAATCTGTTATTAGGTAATCGTTGAGAAATCGATCGGATTTTCAAACATGTCAGCAATTAAGTAAGACACTTGATAAATATTTCAAACCCTAACGCAAAGAAGAGTTGACCATGCCACTTAACATTTTGAACCCGACAGCCAAAAATGAGCCCCTATGTAACGATTAACAATACTGAATCAACCAGCAACGAAGAGAGGTGTAATATACGTTGTACATAAAGGGACGTGAGTCATTCACTAGACACGAGTCGAAAGTCAAGAAGCTGTTTCGTAATTAGCAAGCAGATGTTAAATACCGTCAACATAATCTACGGAGATTACTACTAATATTTCAGTTACTTGTACATGAAGTTCATTGTGCCATAATATTAGGGTCACATTGAAAAGCTGATGTAGGATTTCATTGAATTCAGTTAAATGAAATAGGTCAAAAAATATAAACATAAAAATTGACGAATGAAAGGATCTAATGATAAATTGTTTGGGGAAGCCAAAGAATCATACATGAAGACGTTTAATAGATGCATATCTGTTGTCACAGGTACGAATCAACTAGTACATGAAAGCTCTTGACTCTAACAGAGCTAGATAAGTTATAAGTGATGCAGTTTACCGATCATACAAGTCAATCTTTCTGTATATGCCTGTTCTCCCGCCAAAAGTTGGCCAGTTATCCTCACAGGACCCAGACCAAGCAGCAGCGACACAACACGACCTCACCCCATGAGCGCTGCCTCAACACTGAGCACCAAGCCACGCCTCATCGAGCCCTCTTGAGGGCCGCCAGAAGCAAACATACGCGGGACGCCTGGAAACAAGCAGACGCTGGCAGACGGTAGGTCGGATAGACAGGCGACAGGCAGACACCTAGGTTGGGGATAGCAGGTAGCGACCTACTTACTAAGCAATGTATGGAAAAGATGAAACAGCAGCCATCTTAGTTTATTTGGTGTTGCGATCAATAAAAACATTTTCCAACCAGCAACCAACATTAAATACAATAAATTGGCAATCGGTTTTCCTACAAACTTCATATTATAAATTAAAAAATCATACATATACGTCAAAATAACAAAAATTCAAATAAAATAGATTTCCATTGCTGATTTATCATATGTTTTTTTTAGGGGTAGCGTATGTCTTTGACCTAAAATACTTTCATCGCTTCAAATGCCGTAAAATAGCGTCCGTGAATTTAATTGTCTTAAAGGTTGTCCGTGGATATCTTTGATGACACTTGCAAATAACAAAAATGTTGGGAAATCTGGATATGTTACATATAATCCAACCATGAATCGAGCTGGAAGGCTGGCAACGTTCGGTCATTCGTGTGGGATTTAATCTCATTTGCAGCGGAGTTGATGAAAATGGAGAGGCTGGCAAGTTACGAGGTAAGTCCTGACAATTGCAAGTGCATTAGTAACATTGGCTGGACAGGCTCAGGACACAGCGCATCTGACAAGACAGGCTCAGGACACAGCACCACTGACAGGGCAGGCTCAGGACCTAGCGACACTGGCTGGACAAGCTCAGAACGTAGGCTGGGCAGGCTCAGGACACAGCAACACTGGCTGGACAGGCTCTGGAGCGATACTGGCTGGAAAGGCTCAAGACCTAGCGACACTGGCTGGACAGGCTCAGTAACTAGCGGCACTGGCTGGACAGGCTTTTGAGCGACACTGGCTGGAAAGGCTCAAGACCTAGAGACACTGGCTGGACAGGCTCAGTAACTAGCGACACTGGCTGGACAGGCTTTGGAGCAACACTGGCTGGACAGGCTCAGGACCCAGCGAGACTGGCTGGACAGGCTCAGGACCTAGCAATACTGGCTGGACAGGCTCAGGACCTAGCGACACTGGCTGGACAGGCTCAGAACCTAGCGACACTGGCTGGACAGGCTCAGGACCTAGCGACACTAGCTGGACAGGCTCAGGACCTAGCGACACTAGCTGGACAGGCTCTGGACCTAGCGACACTGGCTGGACAGGCTCAGGACCTAGCGACACTAGCTGGACAGGCTCAGGACCTAGCGACACTAGCTGGACAGGCTCAGGACCTAGCGACACTGGCTGGACAGGCTCAGGACCTAGCGACATTAGCTGGACAGGCTCAGGACCTAGCGACACTGGCTGGACAGGCTCAGGACCTAGTGATATTGTCTAGACGGGCTCAGAACAGAGCGACACTGACTGCACAAGTTCAAGACACAGCGACAGTTGGTTGAACATGCTCAGAATGTAGCGACGTTGACTAGACAGACTAAGAACCAGTGACTTTGTCCGGACAGGCTCAGGATCTAGCTACACTGGTTGGACAGGTTCAGGATATATGGACAGTGACAGGACAGGCTCAGGACACAGCAACACTAGCTGGACAGGCTCAGGACCTAGCGACACTGGCTGGACAGGATCAGGACCTAGGGACACTGGCTGGACGGGCTCAGGACACAGCGACACTGACTGGATAGGTTCAGGACCTAGCGACACTGACTGGACAGGTTCAAGACCTAGGGACACTGGCTGGATAGGTCCAGGACCTAGGGACACTGGCTGGACAGACTCAGGACCTAGCGATACTGACTGGATAGGTTCAGGACCTAGGTACACTGGCTGGACAGGTTCAGGACCTAGCGACACTGACTGGATAGATTCAGGACCTAGGGACACTGGCTGGACAGGTTCAGGACCTAGCGACACTGGCTGTACGGCTCAGGACACAGCGACACTGACTGGATAGGTTCACGACATTGCGACACTGGCTGGACAGACTCAGGACTGGATAGGTTCAGGACCTAGCGACACTGGCTGGACAGGCTCAGGACACAGCGACACTGACTGGATAGGTTCAGGACCTAGTGACACTGGCTGGACAGGCTCAGGACCTCGCGACATTGGCTGTACGGGCTCAGGACACAGCGACACTGACTGGATAGGTTCAGGACCTAGCGACACTCGCTGGACGGGCTCAGGACACAGCGACACTGACTGGATAGGTTCAGGACCCAGCGACACTGACTGGTCATGCTCCGGCTAGAACAGTGGTAAGGTTTGTCTGGTTACAGCGCAGTGGGGGAAAAGTTTATTACACTTCTACCGACATATTGTAAATATGTGATGAAAAATTCATGCTCCACTACACACATTCATGCTCCGCTACACACACTCATGCTCCACTACACACATTCATGCTCCGCTACACACAATCATGCTCCGCTACAAACATTCATGCTCCACTACACACACTCATGCTCCGTTACACACATTCATGCTCCACTAAATAAATTCATGCTCCGCTACACCCATTCATGCTCCACTACACACATTCATGTTCCACTACACACATTAATGCTCCACGACTCACACTCATGCTCCGTTACACACATTCATGCTCCACTACACACATTCATGCTTCACTACATACATTCATGCTCCACTACACACACTCATGCTCCGCTACACACACTCATGCTCCACTACACACACTCATGCTCCACTACACACACTCATGCTCCACTACACACATTCATGCTTCACTACACACATTCATGCTCCACTACACACACTCATGCTCCACTACACAAACTCATGCTCCACTACACACACTCATGCTCCGCTACACACATTCATGCTCCACTACACACACTCATGCTCCGCTACACACACTCATGCTCCACTA
>SDVV010040861.1:0-10495 GCA_016164225.1 Gammarus roeselii | reverse complement strand
GTCGTTGATGCCATGAACACGAGTCAGGACATCGTTAATTGTTGCAGTCGTTGATGCCATGAACACGAGTCAGGACATCGTTAATTGTTGCCGTCGTTGATGCCATGAACAAGAGTCTAGACATCGTTATTTGTTGCAGTCGTTGATGCCATGAACACGAGTCAGGACATCGTTAATTGTTGCCGTCGTTGATGCCATGAACACGAGTCAGGACATCGTTAATTGTTGCAGTCGTTGATGCCATGAACACGAGGCAAGACATCGTTAATTGTTGCAGTCATTTTTGCAGCCTTTGATGCCATGAACACGAGTCACGACATCGGTAATTGTTGCAGTCGTTGATGCAGTCGTTAAGGTCATGAACACGAGTCAGGACAACGTTAATTATTTCATTTGTCTTTCAGAAAATGTCAAGGAGACGCCATGTCCGTCTTATGATCGACTGGTGTAATTATTTTGAAAACTATAATAATAAACACGACATGGCAACATACAAAACCTAGCTGTAGGTCGTGCTAGTGGTCATGTCGTCATGAAAAAAGTGTTTAAATTGCATTTCAATACAAGTCGATGACCAATATGTCGTCTCCTCGACGAATGCCGTATTGCAGTCCAACATGAGAAAGATCACAAGGCGCGTTGGACTGCAAGATGTCTGTCTCTTGGTAATTTTTGCGTATCTAGACTATGCAGCAACGTTATGCTCCCAGAGGCGTTGGTCCGGAGTACTTAACGTCATCACAACTACACCAATACTACTATAAAAGATAGATCTCTACCCCCATGCACCACAACGTTATCACAACTACACCAATACTACTATATAAGATAGATCTCTGCCCCTTGCACTATAACGTCATCATAACTACACCAATACTACTATTAGAGATAGATCTCTGCCCCATGCACCACAACGTCATCACAACTACACCAATACTACTATATAAGATAGATCTCTGCCCCTTGCACTACAACGTCATCACAACTTCAACAATACTACTATTAGAGATAGATCTCTGCCCCATGCACCACAGTGTCATCACAACTACACCAATGCTACTATAAGTGATAGATCTCTGCCCCTTGCACTACAACGTCATCACAACTACACCAATACTACTATAAGCGATAGATCTCTGCCCCTTGCAACGCAACGTCATCACAACTACACCAATACTACTATTAAAGATATATCTCTGCCCCTTGCACTACAGCGTCATCCCAACTACACCAATACTACTACAAGAGATAGATCTCTGCCCCTTGCACTACAACGTCATCACAACTACACCAATACTACTATATAAGATAGATCTCTGCCCCTTGCACTACAACGTCATCACAACTACACCAATACTATTATTAGAGATAGATCTTTGCCTCATGCACCACAACGTCATCACAACTACACCAATACTACTATAAGAGATAGATAGATATCTGCTCTTTGCACTATAACGTCATCACAACTACATCAATACTATTTTATGACATAGATCTCTGCCCCATGCACTAAAATTCATCGTATTCACCATACTTGACAGCCACTATAAACATCACAGTCTTTGCTCCCACAAAAACCCTCTAGTGACTGCCCTCGTTCATATTCCGATGATGCTAGATTTGGTCTTTCTGGTGACAAATTCAAAGGTAAATAAGCACTAGCCGTCAATAGATGGTGATGCAGAATGAACAACCAGTGTAGGGAGATCCATTCGAAGGTATATAAGCACTAGCTTTCAATAGAGGGTGATGCAGAATGAACAACCAGTGTAGGGAGATCCATTCGAAGGTATATAAGCACTAGCTTTCAATAGAGGGTGATGCAGAATGAACAACCAGTGTCGGGAGATCCGAGTTGAATCAACTATGCGGTCTTTGGCTGAGCGGCAACACTGTTTGAGCTCAGGTTTTCAGGAAACTTTTATTGCTGTATTGGAATTTGCACACCTCTGGAATTGAGACTGAATCTACAATTGATTCACTCGGTGTCACGACAATTCACTGCAGCTTAAGGCCTTGTGAACGTGTAAGTTTTCTCTTGGATGTTGGATTATTTGGTGTATTTACTCACGTGCTTTTCCCAAGGAAACTAATCCTTTCACGATTGTATTCGCAAACGCTCGGTTCCATTTGAAGCGTTGTTAACTTCTGCCTTAATGTTACTTGCTACAGCCACCTCCAGGTGCTGCCATCGTTATTCGTGAGTGCATAAATATAACTTAATCAATGAACTTCGTGGCTGTTTCTATCACATGGGTAGTCGAAGATAAAAACGTACGAAGAATAGTGGAATACCAGTTCCAAGCTAGAGCGATATGGAAAACATTTTTCTACACAAAAAACATGTTTTCCAACAATGTTTGGGAGCATACCATTATATCGGTTTAGTATTCTTGTAGATAATAGCTGTGTTCGGAGTGACGTTAGACATTCTGGATCAGCTAGTGTTGGGGTAACGAGTTGCTCCCATCTAAAAAAAGCGGAAAGAAATGCTCCCCCCGCAACAAAAACACCATCCGCAACACGAGGCACGCGCACCACCCGCAACACGAGACACAAGCACCATTCGCCAACACGACACACTAATACCACTCGCAGCACGACACACAAGCACTACTCGCAACACGACACACAAACACCAATCGCAACACGACACACAAGCACCACTCGCAACATGACACACAAGCATCACCCGCAATACGACACACAAGCACCACTCGCAACACGGCATACAAGCACCACTCGTAACAAGACACACAAGCATTACTCACAACACGACACACAAGCACCACTCGCAACACGACACACAAGCACCACTCGCAACACGGTACACATGCATCACTCGCAACACGACTCACAAGCACCACTCGCACCACCCGCAATACGACACACAAGCACCACTCGCAACACGGCATACAAGCACTACTCACAACGCGACAAACAAGCACCACTCGCAACACGACACACAAGCACCACTCGCAACACGACACACAAGCACCACTTGCAACACGACACACAAACACCACTCGCAACACGACACACAAGTACTACTCGCAACATGACACACAAGCACTATTTGCAACACGACACACAAGCAACACTCGCAACACGACACACAAACACCACTCGCAACATGACACACAAGCACCACTCACAACACGACACACAAACACCACTCGCAACACGACACACAAGCACCACTCGCAATACGGCATACAAGCACCACTCGCAACACGACGCACAAGCACCACTCACAACACGACACACAAGCACCACTCGCAGCACGACACACAAGCATCACTCGCAACACAACACACAAGCACCGCTCGCCAACAAGGTACACAAGCATCACTCGCCGCACGACACACGAGCTCCACTCGTAACACGGCACACAATCACCTCTCGCAACACGGCGCACAAGCACCACTCGCAACACGACACACAAGCACCACTCGCCGACACGGTACACAAGCACCACTTGTCAACACGGTACACAACCACAACTCGCAAGCACGGCACTTGTTTTCTTGGGTGTTCCAAACACGTTGCTCCTTGCAGGGAGTTTCCTCTTCCCGAAGGTTTTTATTCGTTTTTTATCGCACGATTTTAATATTCTAAAATATTAATGACTAAGGTGCTCCTTAAAATAAATATCCCTCGAAAAAAACGTAGCTAGATACTGTATCTAGATGCTGTACCTAGATACTGTATCTAGATACTGTATCTAGATACTGTATCTAGATACAGTATCTAGATACTGTATCTAGATACTGTATCTAGATACTGTATCTAGATACTGTACCTAGATACTGTATCTAGATACTGTATCAAGATACTGTATCTAGATACTGTATCTATATACAGTATCTAGATACAGTATCTAGATACTGTATCTAGATACAGTATCTAGGTACAGCATCTAGATACAGTATCTAGATACTGTATCTAGATACTGTATCTAGATACTGTATCTAGATACTGTATCTAGATACTGTATCCAGATACTGTATCTAGATACTGCATCTAGATGCCGTATCCGATTACTGTACCTAAATACTGGATCTAGATACTGTAATTTGTTAGGTATTGTTTGGAAACGAAGTGGATCGAATTATAATTCTTGTGTTTGTTAGATTCACAAAAATAGTTTGCAAAGCAATAACAATTCATGAAAACGTACATGCTTCCAGTAAGAGCATTGGTAAAGGGCATGCACCTAGTAAGGACGTTGGTAGAGGACATGCACCCACTAAGAACATTGGTAAAGGGCATGCACCTAGTAAGGACGTTGGTAGAGGACATGCACCCACTAAGGACATTGGTAAAGGGCATGCACCTAGTAAGGACGTTGGTAGAGGACATGCACCCACTAAGAACATTGGTAAAGGGCATGCACCTAGTAAGGACGTTGGTAGAGGACATGCACCCACTAAGGACTTTGGTAAAGGACATGCACTGAGAAATGACATTGGTAAAGGACATGCACCCAGTAAGGACATTGGCAAAGTACATGCGCCCAATAAACACATTGATAAAGAACGTGCACCCACTAAGCACATTGGTAAAGGACATGCACCCACTATGGATATTGGTAACGGACTAGCACCCAGTCAGGACCTTGGTAAAGGATATACACTTGGAAAGAACATTGGTAAAGGGCATGCACCTAGTAAGGACGTTGGTAGAGGACATGCCCCCACTAAGGACATTGGTAAAGGACATGCATGCAGTAAGGACATTGGTAAAGGACATGCACGCAGTAAGGACATTGGTAAAGGACTAGCACCCAGATAGGACATTGGTGTAGGGCATGCACTCAGAATGGACATTGGTAAAGGACTAGCACCCAGTAAAACTCATGGTAAAGGACCAGTACCCAGAAAGGACATTGGTGAAGGGCATGCTCTCAAAATGGACATTGGTAAAGAACTAACACCCAGTAAGACCCATGGTAAAGGACTAGCATCCAGAAAGGACATTGTAAAGGACTTGTATACAATAAGGATATTGTTATATGATTTGCACCCAGCACAGATTTTGGATTTAAAGTAATTCATTTCTAGTATCTATGTTTCTTGTATATATGTTCCTTCTATCTATGGTTCTAGTATCTATGTTCCTGGTATCCATGTTTATCTAAAACTTTAATTTCTAGTTATTTTTTAGCCCACAGAATTATTTTAATTGGAACAATGTACGTATACATGTACTGTTTAGTAAAATGTCATTAATTCTTTCAGGATCAAGATCGCTTGGAGCTCCGATGCCCCTCTCCGAGACTCCGAGTCCCTCTCCAGGATTGGCCTCGTCGCAGGAATAAAAGGCCTATGATCCCAGTGCGGGCCACCGAGACCGAGGCTATCAGAATGAAGGTAAGTGCATCTTGAGCTTTGGGCGTCTACTTGTCCACTTAGCGTGTATTACATTATTCAGATGTACAGTACCTCTGAGTGTCTACTTATTCAGGTAAGGCAAGTGTACGTTGCAGCATTCAGATGTACCTCTGTGTGTCTATTTGTTCAGCTCAGGCAAGTGCGGGTTGCATTTGCGTGTCTACTTGTTCACCGAGGGCAAGTGTGGGTTGCATTTGCGTGTCTACTTGTTCCCCGAGCTACGGCAAGTGTGGGTTGCACCTTTGAGTGTGTATTATTCATTTAGTGCTAGTGTGGGTTACATTATTCAGACGTACTTTTTTGTGTCCACTTGTTCATTTAGTGGAAGTGTGGGTGGCCTTATTGAGATGCGCCTTTGTTCGTCCGTTTGTTTGAAGTGTCTCATTGTAAGCAGCTCGCACATGCCTGGCAGGAGGGCTCAGCTAACACAGCTGTCAGCGGTGGCGCGATGGAAAGTGACTCCTCACGAGTAGCGCTTCGGGAGGCAAGAGGCGATGTGTTGAGGAGTGCTGCACGAGGCGACTCTGTGAGGTACCCTGTGAGGTGCACTGTGAGGGGTGACGTTGTGTGGTGCGCTATGAGGGGTCACGTTGTGTGGTGCACTATGGAGGGCGACGCTGTGTGCAGCGCTTAGATGCGCTCTGAAGTGTGACGTTTCGAGGAGCGCTGCGAGGAACACACCTCACAATGTCGCCTTTCACAGTACACCTCATATCGTTGCCCCTCACAGCGCACCTCATATTGTCGCCCCTCAGAGTGCACTTCACAACGTAGTCCCTAGCAGCGTATCTCACAACGTCGTTCTGCGCCTCTCCAAGCGTCGCCTGTAAGGGTAACTCGGACAAATGACGTCAATGGTACTAAACCTTCCGTCGCATAATCACCTGCTGACAATATGAAGCAAGTTTAAATAACAATTGATCGAGGTACCCTGATTTTGACCAGACGAAGTTGCAGAGAAGGTAATCCACCACCAGTGCCCTTCTCCAGCCCTGCATGTAGGAAGCATGAGAGGTGCTGGGTCCGTGCTATGCAAACAGGATGTTTCTTTAGCACACTGTGTATGTGTGTATACATCTTAAACATACTGAGTATGTGCGTATGCGTGTACACCGCTACTTCAGAGACACCGATGCAGCAATTACAATAGACACCATTTATCTGGAGGCTCGTTAGCTTGCGCAATAGTTTAACCTATTTGAGTGAGAATGCGAGGGAGGAAGAAAGAGGAGCTCTATTGCTATGAGGTTACGATGTACGCTAGTATACGTATACCGTAGGCAGAAATGTGGCGCTTCTACCGTATGCAGGGATGTATCGTGTCTACCGTATGCAGGAATGTGGCGCGTCTATCGTTCGCAGGAATGTGGCGCGCCTACCGTATGCAGGGATGCGTCGTGTCTACCGTATGCAGGGATGCGTCGTGTCTACCGTATGCAGGGATGCGTCGTGTCTACCGTATGCAGGAATGTGGCGCGTCTATCGTTCGCAGGAATGTGGCGCGTCTACCGTATGCAGGAATGGGGTGCGTGTACCATATGCAGAAATGTGACTTCATCTACATCAAGAATGTGGCGCGTCTATCGTATGCAGGAATGGAGCGCGTCTGCCATATGCAGGAATGTGGCGCGTCTACCGTATGCAGGAATGGAGCGCGTCTGCCATATGCAGGAATGTGACGCGTCTACCGTATGCAGGAATGGAGCTCGTCTACCGGATCCAGGAATGTGACGCGTCTACCGTATCCAGGAAAAGAGCACGTCAACCGTATGCATCTGCTTGTGTGATTTGCTTATGTTCCTACAGAACCCCACTAATTTTCGTGGTTAGATCATGTTTAAAATATAACGCATAAATCCTCGTGCTATTGACCAGGTTTGTACAATACCGCATCAATTCTAGTGAATGGACCAAGTATGTACAATAGCGAAGCAAATTTTGTTTGTTGGCCAAGTTTGTACAATAGCGATGCGAAGCTTGTGGGTGGGCCGAGTTTGTACAGTAGCGAAGCAAATCTCGTGGATGGGCCAAGTTGTACAGTAGCGAAGCAGATCTCGTGGGTGGGCCGAGTTTGTACGATTGCGTAGCAATTCTCGTGGATGGGCCGAGTTTGTACAATAGCGAAGCAATTCTCGTGGATGGGCCGAGTTTGTACAATAGCAAAGCAAATCTCGTGGGTGGGCCAAGTTTGTACAATAGTGAAGCAAATCTCGTGGGTGGGCCAAGTTTGTACAATAGTGAAGCAAATCTCGTGGGTTGGCCAAGTATGTACGATAGCAAAGCAAACCTCGTAGATGGGCCAAGTTTGTACAATAGCGAAGCAGATCTTGTGGGTGGGCCAAATTTGTACAATAGCGAAGCACATCTCATGGGTGGGCCAAGTTTGTACAATAGCGAAGCAATTCTCGTGGGTGGGTCGAGTTTGTACAGTAGCGAAGCAATTTTCGTGGGTGGGCCGAATTTGTACAGTAGCAAAGCAAGTCTCGTGGATGAGCCATGTATGTACAATAGCGAAGCAAATCTCGTGGGTGGGCCGAGTTTGTACAATGACAAAGCAAATCTCGTGGGTGGGCCAAGTTTGTACAATAGCAGAGTAATTCCCGTGAGCCAAGGGTGTGCAATGCGTAGTATTTTTGAAGTTATACGAAATACTTATGATACCGTGACACTGGGTCCATTCACGATGACGTCGAACGCTAACAAATTCTTTTAACGTTTGTTCTACCTTGAACACACTGGGAGTATACTAACAGAAGGAAGCAAAGGAGTATACTTTCAGTGACCACACTGGGAGTATACTAACAGAAGGAAGCAAAGGAGTATACTTTCAGTGACCACACTGGGAGTATACTAACAGAAGGAAGCACAGGAGTATACTTTCAGTGACCACACTGGGAGTATACTAACAGAAGGAAGCAAAGGAGTATACTTTCAGTGACCACACTGGGAGTATACTAACAGAAAGAAGCAAGGGAGTATACTTTCAGTGACCACACTGGGAGTATACTAACAGAAAGAAGCAAAGGAGTATACTTTCAGTGACAACACTGGGAGTATACTAACAGAAGGAAGCAAAGGAGTATACTCTCAGTGACCATACTGGGAGTATGCTATCAGAATGAAGCAAAGGAGTATACTTTCAGTGACCACACTGGGAGTATACTAACAGAAGGAAGCAAAGGAGTATACTTTCAGTGACCACACTGGGAGTATACTAACAGAAGGAAGCAAATGAGTATACTTTCAGTGACCACACTGGGAGTATACTAACAGAAGGAAGCAAATGAGTATACTTTCAGTGACCACACTGGGAGTATAATAACAGAAGGAAGCAAAGGAGTATACCTACTTTCAAGGCGGTCTGCTCTTTTGCGTTCACTCATCATCAGTTATTTGTGCAATGCCTTCTTGATTGTGTGTGTAAAATTTTTGATGTATTATCACTATTGACCTCAGACAATAGACCGAGACATCAGAGACCGAGTGTCAGCCGCTGCAAGTTCAACAATACCGTCGAGACGGTAGAGGCAAACTTTCGGCCGCTACAACCTCAATTACACCGACCGAGACAGTAATAGATGTAGCCCCTACAACCTCAATAACACCGACCGAGACAGTCATAGATGTAGCCCCTACAACCTCAATAACACCGACCGAGACAGTCATAGATGTAGCCCCTACAACCTCAAAATACCAACTGGGACATACATAGATGTAGCCGTCACAACCCCAATAATACCGATCGGGACAGGCACAGATGTAGCCGTCACAACCTCAATAATACCGACCGGGACAGGCATAGATGGAGCCGCTACAACCTCAAATACCAACTGGGACAGGCATAGATGGAGGCGCTACAACCTCAAATACCAACTGGGACAGGCATAGATGGAGCCGCTACAACCTCAAATACCAACAGGGACAGGCATAGATGGAGCCGCTACAACCTCAAATACCAACTGGGACAGGCATAGATGGAGCCGCTACAACCTCAAAATACCAACTGGGACAGGCATAGACGTAGCCGTCACAACCTCAATAATACCGACCGGGACAGGCATAGATGTAGCCGTCACAACCTTAATAATACCGACCGGGACAGGCATAGATGGAGCCGCTACAACCTCAAATACCAACTGGGACAGGCATAGATGGTGCCGCTACAACCTCAAATACCAACTGGGACAGGCATAGATGGAGCCGCTACAACCTCAAAATACCAACTAGGACAGGCATAGATGGAGCCGCTACAACCTCAATAATACCGAACGGGACAGGCATAGATGGAGCCGCTACAACCTCAAATACCAAGTGGGACAGGCATAGATGGAGCCGCTACAACCTCAAATACCAACTGGGACCGGCATAGATGTAGCCGTCACAACCTCAATAATACCGACCGGGACAGGCATAGATGGAGCCGCTACAACCTCAAATACCAACTGGGACAGGCATAGATGGAGCCGCTACAACCTCGAATACCAACTGGGACAGGCCTAGATGTAGCCGTCACAACCTCAATAATACCGACCGGGACAGGCATAGATGTAGCCGTCACAGCCTCAATTATACCAACTGGGACAGGCATAGATGTAGCCGTTACAACCTCAATTTAAACCGACCAGGACAGGCATAGATGTAGCCCCAACAACCTCAATAATACCGACCGGGACAGTAGACAGGCATAGATGTAACCGCTGCACTCTCGATAATACCGACTGAAACAGGCATAGATGGAGCCGCTACAGCCTCAATAATTCCGACCGGGACGGGCATAGATGGAGCCGCTACAGCCTCAATAATACCGACCGGGACGGGCATAGATGGAGCCGCTACAGCCTCAATAATACCGACCGGGACAGGCATAAATGCAACCGCTAAAACATCAATAATACCGACCGGGACAGGCATTAATATAGCTCTTGCAAGCTCGATAATACCGACCGAGATAGGCATAGCTGTAGCCGCTGCAAGCTCGACAATACCGACTGAGATAGGCATAGCTGTAGCAGCTGCAAGCTCGACAGTACCGACCGAGATAGGCATAGCTGTAGTCGCTGCAAGCTCGACAATACCGACCGAGATAGGCATAGCTGTAG
>SDVV010040860.1:0-10495 GCA_016164225.1 Gammarus roeselii | reverse complement strand
TCTATCGCAAAAACAAATCGCTTCCCCAAATACGTCGTATTCTCAGACAGTCTGAGTGTCCTCACCCAGCTTAAAACACTGCATTATGAACAGCCTGTTCTACGTAAGATGCAGCACGATCTCTTTGTGATGACCGAGACGGGTCAGGCAGTGGAGTTCTGCTGGATCCCCGGGCACGCGGGAATAAGAGGAAACGAACTTGCGGAGTCGCTTGCTAAACTGGCATCTACTCACTAAGTGCAATTTTTTTCTTTTTTCATGTAACATCCCGATGGTACGAAATGTGGCAACAGAGTGGGCAAAAAAATGCTTCCAGTCAAACTCTCAGTCGGAGAATGGGAAACAAAGTTCACCAACAGAAAAGACCAAGTGTTCATCAACCGCTTGTGCACGGGACATACGTGGATAACTCACAACCACCTGATTGATGTCGTCACAGGGCCAAACGCGCCACCTTGCCCCTGTTGCCACCAAGTGGCTATCAGCGTGAAACACTTGCTGGTGGACTGCAACGCTCTCGCGGCAGCCCGACGAGCGTTCCTAGATCCCCCGTGCAACCTACAAAGCCTACTCACGGACCCAACCTACCGTAAAAAGCTTATCGCTTTCGGAAAACACACCGGACTACACAAAGCTGTCTGAACCTCTAACACCTGCGCAAATGAGGTGGTCCCTCCACCCCATTACCTACAGAAACAAGAACACATTTTACGAAGATACGCATTAACTCTTTACTCTCTCGTACGCGCTAGTACGCGAATATGCCACAATTGAAATATGTACCGACTTTATCTTGACAGCCCTAATACTTTCGCACGCGAGGCCGTGCGGACTTACCTGAATCAACGACGGTCGCGCCCTACGATGGAACCTATTATGACTCACGTTGAGGCTCTGGTGGAAATGAGGCCCAAATCAAATTAAATCCAACGCGTACCGGCAGGAATTCCTAAGACTACTTGAGGAAGAATATTTAGAGCCCTGCTATACACTGACGGCTCCAAAACCGCGGACGGAGTGGGAGCCGCCGCTGTGTGCGGGGACACCCCACTCTCAGCCACCCTCCCACAAGAGGCCTCCGCGTTCTCTGCGGTGCTTTATGCACTCAAACTAGCCATCTCTATAGCCAAAACAGATCGCTTCAACAAATACGTTGTATTCTCAGACAGTCTGAGTGTCCTCACCCAGCTTTAAACACTGCACTACGAACATCCCGTTCTACATAAAATGCAGCACAATCTCTTTGTAATGTCCGAGATGGGTTAGGCAGTCTGTGTCGGCAGCAGGGCTCGACAGCGTGACTGGTATGCCTCTTCCATGTCGCAATGACCACCCCCCCCCCACCCACGACCATCCCGTCTCTCAATGATATGCCTAGGGCGGGAAAGCACATCAGGACAGCGCCAAAACTCATCCGTTCACTATCGTTCTCCACTCACGCCTATCCAGTGCACGCTCTCTCGCTACCTCCACACTCACGTCTCTCCTACCTAACGCCTTCTTCACACCATCCATCCACCCACCCACCCACCCAAACTTTGGTCTCCCTCTAGGCCGACGTCCACTCGCCTCTGACTTCAACACCTTTTCTACCACTCTCCCTTCATCCATCCTCACCATGTGCCCGAACCATCTCAGAACACGCGAATCAACTCTGTCCGCTAACTTCTTCACCATGCCCGTTCTGATGCGAATCACGTTGTTAGTGAACCTGTCTCTCAGCGACACTACAGCCTTCTTCTTCTTCTCTTTTCTGCTGCTCTCACCCCCCAAGTCTCAGCTCCGTACAGCACAGTTGGCACAGCGATATCATCATACAGCCCTCTCTTTGCTTCCATCCCCAACGTCTTGCATCTAAGTACGCTCTCCAGTGTACCCAACACTATACACCCCTCCTTTTCTTGCGACTTCACCTCAGTTTCCACTAATTCAGTCTTCTCCTCATGGAAGCCCAGATACTTGAAACATTTAACTACTTCCAACAACTCTTCATTTAGGAGGACACTAATTCTGCTCGCATCGACAGTCCTCAAGCATCTCCACATTTTTTTACCCAATTTCACTCGAAGCTTCTTCCTCTCACACACTTTACCCAACTCAGACACTAGCCTACATAGTTTCTCCTCTGAGTCCGCAACCAGGGCCGTATCATCCTCAAATAGCTACTGGCTCTGCTGCCAGCTCCGCCCATTCGCTTCCAATAGCTCCATGCCACGACCCAGCCCACTCGCGTTTACCTCCCTGACCACTCCATCCATATAGATATTGAACAGCCAGGGAGACTTCACACATCCTCCTCACAGTCCCACTTTCACTGAGAACCAATCACTCTCCTCGCTTCCTACTCTGACACATGCTCGGCTGCCAACATAGAAACTCTGCACCGCTTCCAACAAATGTCCGCCCACTCCATACAAACGCATCACCCTCCACAGTGCTTCCCTGTCAACCTTGTCGTATGCCTTCTCCAGATCCACGAAAACCCAGAACACGTCCTTTCCCTTTGCAAGGTACTTCTCACAGACCTGTCTCACTGCAAAAATCTGATCGGTGCACCCTCTACCACTCCTAAACCCACACTATTCCTCTCCAATTGCGCTGTCCGTACAGTCTCTAATCCTTTTGATCAGCCCTTATCCGTACAACTTACCAACCACACTTGATAGACTGATACCTCTCGAGTTGCAGCTTTCATTCTTATCTCCTTTGCCCTTATACAGCGGAACACTGCAGGCTTTGCGCCACCTAATTGGTACCACGCCTGCCACAAAACACAAGTTCAGTAACCTCACCAATCATCCGATAATCGTTACTCCACCCTTTATCAGGCACTCGGTCGCAACGCCATACTATCCAGGGGCTTTCCCTGCTTCCATCACCTCCACCGCCTCCTGCACCTCTTCTTTGGTAATGTCCGCTCACGTCTCTCTCCCAAAACTGGCATCCGAGCACCACCACCCACAGTTACAATGTCAGCCTCTCTGTCATTCTCGACATTCAACAACTCGTCCAAATACTCGGCCCACCTCTTCCGTACATCATCACTTTCCAACAACAACTGGCCTTTTTCATCTTTCACAACTTCCTCCTTTCCAGTCACTCCCTTTCTCACCATCTTCGTCTCTTTCCTGAACATCTTTTTGTTCTTCTCAAATTTCTGACACAACCGTTTGCTCCACCTGGCATCGGCGTCCCTTTTTGGCTCTCCTCACCACCCTCTTTACCTCGTTTCTCCTCTCCTTATAGCATGCATATGCCTCCACAGACTTCATCTGCAGTCACTTCTCAAACGCTCCTCTTTTCCGTGCCACGCCAGTTTAATCTCCTCGTTTCACCACCCGCAACCTTTCCTTCTGAACCCGCCCACACGGCGCGCACCACACACATTCTTCGCACATCTCAGCAACGCATCTCTTAACGTCTCCCATTCTTCCTCCACCTCTCTCAGGTTCTGTCCTCTCACGTTGTCATATTCTTCTCTCAATGCCTGTTGGAACTCCTCAGCTCTGCTTCTCGCATTCAGTTCACTCACTTTCACTACTTCTCTTCCCCCTCCCACTCTTTTGTTGCCCTTCCACCTCTGCTCCACTCTTAATCTACCTTCCACCAGCAGATGGTCAGACACTCCTCCACTTTCCCCTCTCAACACCCGCACATCCAGCAGCCTCCCCACCACTCTCATAGATATCAGCACTAAATCCATCAGCGCTCTCTCCACCATGTGGATATCTCGCTTTTTGAACAAACTGTTCCCGACCACCAACTTCTGCTCCATACACAGACCAATCAGGTTTGCTCCACTGTCATTTCTACCGGGAACGCCATACCTCCCTATCACATTTTTGCACCACTACATCTCTAACTCTCGCATTAAGGTCACCCAGTACAACTTCATTGAAATAACCTCCAAAACCCTCAATACTCTCACTCAGGTCAGTACAGAATTTCTCCCTCTCCTCCTCACTCTTCTTGCTACCTGGATCATATGCACTCACAAATACCCATCTTTCTATGCCTAACTTACCTTTCACCTACATCAATCTATAGTACACCTCCTTCCACTCGGTAACACCACTAGCCAACCGATCACTCAATACCAAAACCACACCTTCTCGTGCCCAACCTTCCTCCACACCAGACTTTCTACCACTTACCTCACCAAATTCACATTCTCCCTTACCTTTCATATTCGTCTCACTCAGCGCCAACACATCAAACTTCCTCCTCACACACATCTCACCAATCTTCCTCCTGCTTTACATCATTCTTACTACAGCCACGCACATTCAGCGACCCTAACAATAGGGTTCGGAGGGGCGTCAGCCTCTCCTCCCCCCGCTCGTTTGCCGTCATTGAGGAAGGGTTTTACAGAGAAAGGAATCCCTAGCCTCTTCGCCCCGCCCCTTTTAGTCGCATTTTACGACACGCAGGGGTTACGTAAGCACGATTCCACTCCCGGCTACGGGGCGCCCTTTTAGTCGGCTTCTACATCACGCGGTGGATACGATAGCAAGATTCTAGCGCCCCGGCAACAGAGTGGACAAAAAAGGCTTCCAGTCAAACCCTCAGTTGGAGGATGGGAAACATAGTCCACCAACAGAAAAGATCAAGTGTTCATCAACCGCTAGTGCACGGGACACACATGGATAACACACAACCACCTGATGGATGTCGACACAGTACCAAACGTGCCACCTTGCCTCTATTGCCACCAAGTGGCTATCAGCGTGAAACACTTACTGATGGATTGCAACGCACTCGCGGCAGCCGATGAGCGTTCTTAAATCCCCCGTGTAACCTACAAAGCCTACTCACTGACCCAACCTACCGGAAAATACACTGGACTATACGAAGCTTTCTAAACCCCTAACACCTGTGCAAGTGAGGCGGTCTCTCCACCCCATCACACAGAGATAACAAATTATCTAAGAAGATACGCGTTAACTCTTAACTCCCTTCAACGCGTTCATACGCGAATATACCACAATTGAAATATGTACGTGATTTCATCTTGACAAGACTAATATTTTCGTACGCGAGGCCGTGCGAACTTACCTGAATCAATAACGGTCGCGCCCTGCGGGGGAGCCCATTATGACTCTCGTTGAGACTCCGGTGGAAATGAGGCTCAAATCAAATTTTCGCAAGTCTTGCATGCACGGCGGGACTTTGTAACTGATGAAGCGACTGGGTCCAAGGTTAGTGAAGAATTATTATGAACTCACTATAACACCCCTCCCCCCCTAGGCATCTGTTAGGTTCACGGGCCGCACGGATTCACGGACCATCCGGGGGGATGAACATCCTTATTTCCATTCAGATTCCCCTGTTCTTCACTCTTCACTATCTCTCCTCTTCTCTCCCATACGGATTTGCTTAACTTTTATATACCTCATTTGCATCTTTTGTTTAGTTCAAATTTCCTCTAACTTGTCTCAGATTCCTTCTTAACAACTCTCATAATAGTCGTTGCACACACACACACACATACACACGCACGCACACACAGACACGCACACTCAAACATACACATACCGGTTCTTACTATTCTTCTTTCAGGTGGCAAATAACGGCCAAGTTGCGCTCTTTCTTGCATGCAACCTTTTTCTACGACTATTCCTTCTTCTTTCCATTCTTGCTGTTCTCATGCATGAAATTCCCTACACCCAGTGTAGATATCATGCATGGGATCCCCGTTTTATGTCTCTTCTCCATCTTCCCCCTCAGCAGGTGATGGAGCGCGTAGCTTGCACCTTAAGGACTACTTCGGATCCTTGGGGCTCTGAAGCAGGGTAGGTAGTGTGTTATTCCTCCTTACTGCCATCCGGGGAGTGCTGGACCATATTGCCTCGGCACCTTAGGAGTTCCTGTACCTCCTGTGGCACCTGTACATACCATAGACGTTCGCCGCGTAAAGGACTTTGTCATTGCGCAGTAGTAAACCTAACTCGAACATTGAAAAAATAAACAAAAACAAAGACTAACATGATGCAGCACTGTTTGCTGGTTTGACATCTGGCGCCAGAAGAACGATGACTCCAGCGCGCTAGAAAGCCTTGTTACTCTAGTCTAATCTATAACACGCCTCGCGCTCTTCACCTCTTTCCAGAACATATTCACCTCGAAATTCTCGCACATCAGCCAACCCAACTTGCATCTGAGTGCCTCTTTGCATTCCCCTCAGCTCACGCTTCACCACCTTTTTTCTGTCTATAGTTGCCGCAGGCCACCACCACTGACCTCGTCTGCAGCCACTCCTCACAAGCACTTCTTTTCCGCGCCATCGACTATTTAACCTCATCGTTCCACAACTCGCAAACCTTCTTCCTTAACCTGCCCACACGGCGCACACCAAACACATTTTTTGCCCATCTCGAAACGGCATCTCTGAACGTCTCCTACTTTTCCTCCACATTCTTTATGTCTACATCGATTCAAATATCGCCCTACCGTTCTGACACTGGTATTTATCAAATACAGGGTGAAAATGTCGGAGAAGGAGACGGCGTTCTCGACAGAGGAGGATTTGGAAGTGATCTGCCTGGAGGAGACGAGGCCCTAGAGAGGTGCTACCGAGCGATGTTAGACTATGCGGAGGTGAGTCTATAGCCCACGATCAAGTCTTGTAGGCCTTCAATGCATCTGTTAGGTTCACGGGCTGCACGGAGTCACGACCCAACCTGAGGGGTTGAACACCCTTATTTCCCTTCAGACTCTCATCTTCTTAACCCATCACTATCTCTTCTTTTCTTCCCAACTTGAATTTACATGACTCTAATTGATCTCATTTTGTGTTTTATTTTTTGTTGTAATTTCCTTTAACTACTGTGTTTCTCCCTCTAGACCACTCTCCCAATAGTCGTCGCACTAAAGTCATGATTTTCCTCCTTTCGGGTGGTTAATAACAGCCTTTTTCTACGACTGTCCCATTTGCATGTTTTTCTCCACTCTGTGTTTATCTCCTGCATGGTTTCCCCGTTTCCTGTCACTACTCCATTTTCCCCTCAGCATACTCTGGGGTGCAATGTCCCTCGGCACCTCAAGGACTATTGGACTCCTTGGGGCTCTGAAGCAGGGCAGGTCGAGTGAGAACGCTCCTTGCTACGACTCGGCTGGTGCTGGAATCATACGGCTACAGCGCCAAAGGTGTTACTGTAAATCCTGTCACACGAGCATACTTTTCACTTTCGCAACCTTGAAGACAATTACTTCACGCAGTCGTTGATCTTGTTGTGCTAAGCGAATAAGCACTGCTTCGATAAATCATTCCGTTTGGTCTTCTGACTAGTGCCTTCTTACGAATATTCATGGAAGAACTGCAACCTCTATGCTAGATGCTTTGATACAGACACATGCTATGGTCAACTTGAAAGGGGTTAAAATTGCATTGGATGATTTTTGAGACATTAAACTAACATTAATCCGTCAGCTCTTTTTCTGTTCCCTGTTTAATATGAGTTGACCAATGTTCCTTTATTGCACCACTTGATGTCCAGTTTAACGGCGACCGCACCATACGGTCCTCCGCCCGCCGCGGTCGGCACCCCACTGCAGGTAGCAGCTTCTTGGAGGGTGCGGGCCGTGTCGGCAGCGCTGCTGACGGGGTCGGCTCGACAGGAGGGCGCGGCTACAGTGTCTGCGGTGCTGGAGCTGGGCTGTCGGGTGGGTTGGCGGTGTGCGAGATCTGCCGTCACACATCTGGCAACATGAAACATCATCTCACTACAGCGCATCCCGGTTGCGCAAGGCCATGGCTTAATGCCACATGCGGGACAGTTTATGGTAAGTGGGAAAGGCCAAACTGTTCTCTTTGGTTTGTGATGAGATACCCCCCCTAGGTATCTGTAAAGGTTCACGGGCCGCACTCACGTCCCAACCGGGTGGTGAACACCCTGATTTCCCTTCAGACTCTCCTCTTCTTCACCCTTCGCTATCACTCTTTTTCTCCGCCTCCCTGATTTGTTTAACTTTTAATTACCTCTTTTGCATCTTATGTTTAGTTCAAATTTCCTTAAACTTACCTCTCTCTTCCTTGACAACTCTCCCAATAGTCGTTGCACACACATATATACACGTACACACACACACACGCACACACACACACACACACACACACGCAAATACGCACACAGACACGCTCACTAAACACACACATACCGGTCCTGACTATTCTCATATCGGATGGCTAATAACAGCCAAGTGCGCTCTTTCATGAAACGTTTTTCTACGGCTCTTCCTTTTTCTTCTTTCCATTCATGCTGTTCTCATGCGTGTAATTCCCTACACCTAGTGTAGATCTCATGCATGGGATCTACAATTTCTATCTCGTCTTTATCTTTTCCCTCAGCTGGTGTTGGGTGCATAGCCCCGGCACCTTAAGGACTACTGCGAATCCTCAGGACTCTGAAGCAAGGTAGGTAGTGAGTTAGTCCTTCTTAGCGCCACCCGGGGAGTGCTGGGACCGTATGGCCTCAGCACCTTAGAAGTTCCTGTACCTCCTGTGGCACCCGTAGATTCCATAGACGCGTAAAGGACGTTGACTTTGCGCAGTAGTAAACCTAACTCAAACATTAAAAGAAGGAAAATAAAGACTTAGTTGATGCAGCACTGTTTTCTGGTTTGAAATTCTGCGCCAAAAGGACGATGACTCCATCGCGCTAAAAAGCCTCGTCACTCTGATCTAATCTTGTGTTGAGATAGTATCGTTATTGTCCATTCGGAAACTTTTATAATATTTTCTGCCGTATTTCTTGCATGTCTTGAGAAGGTCTCAGGGCTTTTATACAGCTTTCATTAATTTAGTACAGTTAATTAGAATTTTCTGATGTTCATTGTACTCAATTTCTGACGCCTTTTCTTCCTATGGTTGTTCAGGGCGCAGCTACATCTTATGCGAGGTGTGTCAGCAGTTTCACACCGACATGTGGCACGGAAAGCCGGCTGGCATCCGGCCACCTACGCTGGAGGGCGGCGGTGGCCTTGGCTACGATGACGGAGGCGCAGCGGCGGGCAGCGGCCTCGGTTACGCCCTTCCCCCAGAGTTCCTACCGGCGCCGCTTGCCACTATGGAAGGTGAGCGCTTAGTTGTGGCGCATCACTTCACGCAATTGTGTCGACATTGTTGTGAGACCAAACCATGAATTACTTCACAAGGGTCAACATGAAAACAGGTTTTTATTGAGCCTAGCCTTCGTAGTGAACAAGTTATTATATCTAACTTCCAGTTAACCTAGTGAAATTTAAATATCGTCCAATGTATTGGTCTTACTGTTTTGGCTTGTTCAGACGACGACCTCTCGCTGACGGAGGCGGACGTGAAGGACGGCTGCACGCTGTTTGGTGCTGGAGTTGGCGGGGACGGCGCCGCCCCTGGAGCCGATAGGGCCAGCTTACCTCCGCCGGTGCCTTTCACCAAACCAGACCCCCTCGGGGCTGAGGCCATTCTAGCGGACGAAAGCACTGGTAAGGAACAGTAACTTCTCGATGATGTTTTTCCGTCCATCAAATCATGTCACTTTACACTTTGCTTTGCCATTGGTCATCATGTCACTTAGCACTTTACTTTGCCATTGGTCTGCATGTCACTTCAAACTTTGCTTTACCATTGGTCATCATGTCACGGTATCCTTTGCTTTGCTATTGGTTATCATATCCCTTTACATTTTGCGTTGCCATTGGTCATCATGTCACTTCACACTTAGCGTTGCCATTGGTCATCACTTATTTCCATAACTGAACGGCTTTCATATTGAATTCTTCCTAATGGAATCTTATTTGAATTACACCATGTGGTTTTGCATTTGCTGATGCTATATTGCTATCCGAGGTTTTTGTTTCTGACAACAAAGCTTATACAAAGCTTTGTTGCAGGTCTGTGCTCCGGATCGCTGCCGAACAGTGGCGAGCGAGGCATTGCTGGGGAGGGAGCTGCTCCAGAGCGGGGAGGCGATGGGGAAGGAGGCTGTGTGATGGGAGGACTGGGGTCGGAGATGACGCATCTCAACTCGCCTGTTGCAAGGATCAGCGCGCTGGCTCGCACTACTCAAGTTAGTGTCTGCATAGAATGAGATGGAACAAGCCAGCATTAAATGTGATCCACTTTATTTAACACTACAATTATTGTTCAGCCCTTTTAGTATTTTAGTATTTGGTTGTAGAGAGGGCTGTATGAGGTTGTTGTTGTCCCAACTGTACTCTACGGAGCTGAGGCTTGGGGGTGAGAGCAGAGGAGAGAAGAAGGTTGAATGTTTTCGAGATGAAGTGTTTGAGGAGCATGGCTGGAGTAACGCTAAGAGACCGGATCACCAACGACGTGGTTCGAAGCAGAACAGGGATGGTGAAGAAGTTAGAGAACAGAGTGGATTCGAGTGTACTGAGATGGTTCGGGCACATGGAGAGGATGGATGAAGGGAGATTGGTGAAAAGGGTGATGAATGCGGAGGCGAGTGGTCGCAGGCCTAGAGGTAGACCGAAGTTTGGTTGGATGGATGGTCTG
>SDVV010040859.1:0-10495 GCA_016164225.1 Gammarus roeselii | reverse complement strand
ATATAAATCACTAAAAATGAACAATATGTAACTAAATTAGACCTGAAATAATGTTCTATATTAAAGATACAAACGTAATATATTCCGATATTGTACAAATAACCAACAGATTGCATTGAAGTTGGGAATTCAACAGAGAACATAAAAAACTGAAAGACCTATATTAAAACTCACGAGTTATAACAAAGCAAGAAGATTAATTCTCTAGCATATCCAAAACATACATTAGAACCGTGATGAAGGAGAATGAACAAGCATGTAACCAAACAAACAAGAAATGTGTATAAGGTACCAAGACATACGAGCGACAGAAGTGAAACCTATAGTAAACGATGTGGAATACTTTTACGTAAATACGGTATAGTACATGCAAAATCTGTTGAAATTAGCCTCAACTCAGTGCAAAACAGGGTTAAATTAACATCTCTTTAACTAAAGTAACCACAGATAAATCGTAACAGAATGTTATATATACATATAAAATATCAAAATGTTATATATACATATAAAATACCAAAACACCAAAATTCTGTTACCAAATATGGCTGAAATAGTCTGGAAGATGCAAAACATTGCCTAAAATTCAATATCAGGTTGGTAACGGACAGGGCCGTTCGCACACCAAGGCTGCAAATTGAGTTATAAGACATACCTACCACACTAATCCTATAAAAGGATACTTAGTGATAAATGAACAGAACAGACAAAAATATCCCAACCCCCCAACGTTTACGAACCCACCAATCAAGCATCGAATGAGTCATATATACCACAACTAGATAAGAATACCAACATATATATCCACAGAAAAAATATATAGAAACAATAAACCAGCTACAAATAAATAACAATATGTACACTCACAACGTAGCAAACGTGCCACGGAAACAAATTTATAAGACAAAGAACAGGCAAGAGCAAACTCACATAATTTTCCAGGAGCGTATCCAACTTTCTACCTAGGGGGGAGGGGGGGTTTCTACCGCACCAATCCCCCCAGAATCGAATAAATATATATAACGAGCAAAAGTTAGTGACCAATTATACTCAACTACAACCATCTGAAGAAGAAAAAACTTATATATAAATACAATATATATCAAAATACAGGACAAATTGAAATGTTCAAAACATAAACCATGCCAATGCATTTTCGAACGCTGTCCGTCCATCCGTCCGTTCATCCCTCCGTCCATTCATCCAAATGAGACAAGGTTGCATGCAATGCCCCGGTGAAATGCGAACACCAGAGGTAGTGCGTAAACGTTCTGTTTATATAACCTTTTAACATATAAAAAGTCTAATAATATATATATATATATATAACCCAGTAACATACCTTATGAAAAATCCGAAAGCTGTCCATCCATTCATCAGAATGAGTCATCCGTTAGCCACATGTCTGACTTCGGCCATCCCTCTTCCGCTTTGCCCCCTCCCCCCCCCCCCCCCCCCCCCCCCATCCGTAAGCTGACTCGGGCACCAGACCAGTTCCGGTACCCTCCGCTCCCCGTTTCTGCGCGAACCCCCGTACGGCCACTTGAGTCAAGGTTGCATGCATTGCGCCCTACTCCGCCCACCAAAAGTAACTCTATTAACGCCTATCTATTTTTTCGCACCTGGATGTTCATCCAAAGGTCATCAACTTCATTACTGTCGCTAAGCATTACTTGAGGAAAGGTATATTCTTCTCGCACATAAATCACGGTTCCACCTCCTCTCCTTTCTCTATCTTTGCTACAAACATTGAAGCCGTCAATCTCGATGAAGGTAGGTTTAAAGTCAGATTCCAGCCAGGTTTCAGTCAGACATAGGATGTCAATTGAGTCCTCCTTCATCATCATTTTGAAGTGATCCATCTTGGTTCTTAAGCTTCTAACGTTTATATGTTTAATCACGATATTATTTAGGTTCTGATGGGTATTTACAGACGTGGTTGCTGAGGGGTGGTTGCTGCTCCCAGATTGAACAGTTTATACCTCCAGTCATTTATTTTCACTTACAGGACAGTTGATGTCACTTTGGGATGATTGCAGAGGCATCTCTTCATCGAATATGGATGTATCATTGTCGTATTGCAAAGGAGAGTACCTATTGGAGCACTTCACATTTGTTTCAACATGCTTGTTTCGCTTCGATTCAATATTTTGTGGTTCGAAATGTGGTTTCAGAGGGTGGGTTGGTGCAAGACTACTATAGTGGTCCTCTTTCTTGGCTACAAATATTGTGTATTGAGCAGCTTCATCACTCTTAAGGTTGGTCGGATTAATTACAGTTTTTGTTACAATGTTCGGGTTTGTTTCATCTAAGATTGTGATTTGTATTTTGAATGCGTTGATGAGAATTACGGGGACTAGATCGCCAAAACTGCTATTGCACTATTTGTTTTTAAAATACTTTTCTATCTCGGAGAGGAACCTATCATCTTTTTTATACTTAGTGAAGTCTTCGTAATCTTCTATGTAGTTGAAGGATTCCTCCATTACTTTCGTTTTTATCACCTCTAAGATGTTTTCATCGTTAAGTTCTGTTTGTTTTACTAAAGACCCTTTCACCGCGTAAATCATACAATGTCCGTCTGCTAGTGTTGATTGTCTTTATAATCTTGAATCATTGAGAATGATGTCAATGTTGGTGTTCCTGGGAAGTTGTTGCAAGTTTCCAGTCACCTGCATTGGCATTCGTTCATCCGGTTTATTGTTTTTTGTGTCAGCAACGCCACCCTCATTTAGATTTTGAATATGCTCTTCAGTAACACTTTTACTGATGTTATCTAAGAATCTGGTTGCTAATTCTCGAGTGGCATTGTTTGTATGTTTGGGATATCCTTGCTTTCGATTTTGTTCTTTGTTATTGAGGGTGGGTTGGAGCAGGGGAGACTGACCAGAACCAAGGGAAATAAATTTAAATCGGCGATTGAAGAGAGGCATGGCTGAGGATGGCTGAACCGTGCTAGAGGAAGGAATGGGTGGAGGGGGGTAATATATGGGAGGGATTAGCGGGAATAGTAGAGTTGGACTATGGGCTGAGGTTAGAGACTGGTAGCGACGGTGGGAGCTTGAGGAAAGAACGGATGGAGGGGGGTAATATATAGGAGGGATTGGCGGGATAGGTAAAGTTGAATTTTGGGCTGAGGTGAGGGAATGGTAGCGAAAGTGGGAGCTTGAGGAAAGAACGGGTGGAGAGGGGTAATATATGGAAGGGATTGACGGGATAGGTATTGTTGGAGTTTGGGTTGAGGGTAGGGAATGGTAACGAGAGTGGGAACTCGAGGAAGGAATGGGTGGTTAGGGGGGTAATATATGGGAGGGATTAGCGGAATAGGTTGAGTCGAAGTTTTGGCTGAGGCAAGGGAATGGTTGCGAGAGGGAAGGATTGGGGCTGTGCTGCAAGCATAGTTAGACGAATTTGTGTGAGTAGTGTTGAGTGAGGGAGGAGGGTAAGAGAAGAAATGAGGAAGCGCTGAGGGGACGCTATTGCTGCGACCGTGTTGAAAAGGCGGTGCATGGGAGCTAATTGTGTGGGGATGATAAGGAGTCACTAATTGGTGATTTTTAGTTTGAATTTTAGTTTGAGGGTGATGAAAGGGCGCTAGGATGTGAGTTGTCTGCGAGTAGATGTCCTTTGTTGACGTGTGATGGGGTGATGGTACGAGATGATGGCCAACTGATGGAGGGAAGTAGAGGAAGGGAGGAGACCAGAGTAATGATTGCTTGCTTCTGACATTGTTATAGTATCAGGATGGCAATACCTCAACCCTCTGAGGAACGTAACGTGCTAGCGTGTTGAAGAATTTGATAATTCCACTATTGTTTAGACTAGCATTCTCCGAATGAAACAATCATTCGTCAAGGGGCCCCAGTGGATTCGTCTCTTAGTTTGCCTGTTGGGATAATTTTGAGCCTCAAGGAGTGGCAAAGATTCATGAAACGGCACCTCTATTTCATTGTTTTCAGATTGAGGGGTTCTGCCATGTACGTCTTTGCATTTTGGTTTTTCGTTAAAATTGTGGTGGTTATTTTGACTACTACCTCATTTTCGACGTAGTCCGTGAGCACAATGATGTAATTTTTGAATGGATTTGCGCTTTCAATGATTTTAAACAGAGCACAATAGTCGCTAATATTTATCTTTTCAAAAGTGCATCCATCTCAAAAGTCGGACGTTAGCATATTTTTCATGAGGATATCACCAATGAGTATTGTCTTAGGGACTATATCGAGGGACGCATAGTAAATGCAAGGAAACATTGATGTGGACACGCGAACATCACCAACACACCAATACCAGGAGGGACGCATAGTAAAAATTGATTGGGACACGCGTGCATCACCAACACACCACTACATGGAGGGATGCATAGTGAATGCAAGGAAACATTGATGGGGACACGCGTGCATCACCAACACACCACTACATGAAAGGATGCATAGTAAATGCAAGGAAACATTGATGGGGACACGCGTGCATCACCAACACACCACTACATGAAGGGATGCATAGTAAATGCAAGGAAACATTGATGGGGACACGCGTGCATCACCAACACACCACTACATGAAGGGATGTAAAGTAAATGCAAGGAAACATTGATGGGGACACGCGTGCATCACCAACATACCACTACATGAAGGGATGCATAGTAAATGCAAGGAAACATTGATGGGGACACGTGAACATCACCAACACACCACTACATGGCGGGTAGCATAGTAAATGCAAGGGAACATTGATGGGGACACGCGAACATCAACTACATATCACTACATGGAGGGTCGCATAGTAAATGCAAGGGAACATTGATGGGGACACGCGAACATCAACAACACACCACTTCAAGAAGGGACGCATAGTAAACATTGATGAGAACACGCGAACATCAACTACATATCACTACATGGATGGTCGCATAGTAAATGCAAGGAAACATTGATGGGGACACGCGAACATCAACAACACACCACTACAAGGAGGGACGCATAGTGAATGCAAGAAAACATTGATGGGGACACGCGAACATCAACAACACACCACTATATCGAGGGACGCATGGTAAATGCAAGGAGACATTGATGGGGACACGCGAACATCAACTACATATCACTACATGGAGGGTCGCATAGTAAATGCAAGGAAACATTGATGGGGACACGCGAATATCGACAACACACCACTACAAGGAGGTACGCATAGTGAATGCAAGAAAACATTGATGGGGACACGCGAATATCAACAACACACCACTATATCGAGGGACGCATAGTAAATGCAAGGAGACATTGATGGGGATACGCGAACATAAACAACACAGCACTACAAGGAGGGTCGCATAGTAAATGCAAGGAAACATTGATGGGGACACGCGAATATCAACAACACACCACTAGATCGAGGGACGCATAGTAAATGCAAGGAGACATTGATGGGGACACGCGAACATCAACAACACAGCACTACAAGGAGGATCGCATAGTAAATGCAAGGAGACATTAATGGGGACACGCGAACATCAACAACACAGCACTACAAGGAGGGACGCACAGTGAATGCAAAGAGAAGAAAGGAGTTGGATGAGCTGCTCGACAACTTGGCATGTATTCTGTTTGCACGGGAACTCAGTCAATTGGTAGTCCGACTCAGAAGTGGCGCACCATTAATGATTGGTCTAGGTTGATATGCCCAGGAAGTCACTTTTTTTAATCTAATAGTCAACTTTAAATTGTCCTTTTATTGACAATCAGGTACCTATGAAATTGCCTTAAGATTAGATGACTAAATACCTCAATGAACTCGAACTGTTATTCATTGTATAAACGATACAAATTTGTATATTTACAATTAGGAAAAATAATCATATAAGTTTCCAATATTTTGTATTCCTCCCTCGTGTAAGGAATAATATAGCATGATGCATTGCGCTTATTCCGCTTAGTGTACAACATCTTGTTTGGCGTCACATCCTGCTCGGCCATCAACCATAATGCAGGCGTCGCATCCTGCTCGGCCATCAACCATAATGCAGGCGTCGCATCCTGCTCGGCCATCAACCATAATGCAGGCGTCGCATTCTGCTCGGCCATCAACCATAATGCAGGTGTCGCATCCTGCTCGGCCATCAACCATAATGCAGGCGTTGCATTCTGCTCGGTCAGCAACCACAATGCAGCCGTCGCATCCTGCTCGGCCATCAACCATAATGCAGGCGTCGCATTCTGCTCGGCCATCAACCATAATGCAGGTGTCGCATCCTGCTCGGCCATCAACCATAATGCAGGCGTCGCATCCTGCTCGGCCATCAACCATAATGCAGGTGTCGCATCCTGCTCGACCATCAACCATAATGCAGGCGTTGCATTCTGCTCGGTCAGCAACCACAATGCAGCCGTCGCATCCTGCTCGGCCATCAACCATGTTGCAGGCGTCACACTCTGCTCGGCCATCAATCATGTTGCAGGCGTCGCATCCTGCTCGGCCATCAACCATGTTGCAATCGTCACACTCTTCTCGGCCATCAACCATGTTGCAGGCGTCACACTCTTCTCGGCCATCAACCATGTTGCAGGCGTCACACTCTGCTCGGCCATCAACCATGTTGCAGGCGCCGCATCCTGCTCGGCCATCAACCATGTTGCAGGCGTCGTATTTTGCTTGGACATCAATCATGTTGCAGGCGTCGTATTTTGCTCATCCATTAAAGATGTTGTAGGCGTCGCATCCTGCTCGGCCATCAACCATAATGCAGGCGTCGCATTCTGCTCGGTTATCAACTACAATGCATGCGTCGCATCCTGCTCGGCCATCAACTATGTTGCAGGCGTCACACTCTGCTCGGTCATCAACCATGTTGCAGGCGTCGTATTTTGTTCGACCATCAACTATATTGCAGGCGTCGTATTCTGCTTGGTCATTAACCATATTGCAGTCGTCGTATTCTGTTCGGTCGTCAAACATGTTGCAGTCGTCGTATTCTGCTTGGTCATCAATCATGTTGCAGGCTTCGTATTCTGCTCGGTCATCAACCATGTTGCAGGCGTCGTATTCTGCTTGGTCATCAATCATGTTGCAGGCTTCGTATTCTGCTCGGTCATCAACCATGTTGCAGGCGTCGTTTTCTGCGCGGCATCAACCATGTTGCAGGCGTCGTATTATGCTCGACCATCAACCATGTTGCAGAGATGGTCGGTAGATCATCTGTGAAATGTTGCCTTTAATAGGCCGTCATCCAATGCTGCTGTCGTGGTGTTCACTGATGCAGCACTCCTGCAGTATCGATCAGCTGATATTGTGTTGTGGTAGTCCCCTACTGTTACTCTCCCACGCTCTTGATAGCTAAAGTACACAACGTGCGACTCGTAGATGATAGCCATCTGAACTCGTGTGAGCGCACCAGGCCGTGTTGGGTGGGTGTAACACCGTCTAATCGCTGGGGAATTTGAGGGCACGGGAGCCCGTCCCCATGGGAAAACAACATACCTTGTCGTATTGCCATGGGAAACAACATACCCCGACATAGCACGCCGAGACTCGTCACAGTACTCCTCGTCATGTTGGGGCAGAAAGGGACTGTCATGGCAGCTGACTTTTTCTAGGCAACACCGGCGTTACATTGAACCATCGATAATTCTGCCTACGATAAAAAAATCTGAAAGTTTGAGTCTGTTAAGATACATTGCCATTACGAAGCCAACTAAGCGCCACTAGCCACGTATGCAGCTAGGAGTTGAAATGCTTTACTTCTAAATACTTTTCACTTAATATGGTCAAAGAGCACTCAAGGAGCATTCTCCTCCTGTGCATTTAGTTGAACAACAAATAAAAAGTTTGATTTGCAGCAACCGAGAATGTATATTATTATTCCCAATTGTACCAAGTTAATCTCTAAACAATTCCTATCCTGCATGATAACAGCAGGTGTTCGTTCAGTATCCATCCTGCTTTGGTATCGTCTCCTCTACGCGAGGATGAGAGTCCCTAGCTCCTGGAAATAGACGTCGTTATCCATTGTTGGGCAGGATGTGGCCTCGCTGGTCACACGGTCAGCTCTCGGCATCAGACTCATCCAGTGAGACGTAAGGATTTGTCCCGAAGTTTCATTTGGTTTTTAACAAATACTACTGAATACAGCGGTTGACCAGTTGATTAAAATTTTGGATAACTGCAAAAAGAGAACCGTGGTCAATGGAAGAGATCCCTGCTCGGATAACTTGCTTAGAGGCATTGATCGTGCCAGGTTGTGCTTTGAAGACCCTCTGTTTGACATATCCCCAGAGCAAATAGTCCAGGGAGGTAATGTGAGGGGACCTTGTGGTCCACGGGAAGTCAGATCGGTGTGAAATGATGTTGTTTCCTGTGGTTTCCTAGTCAAGTCATTGCCGGCAAAGATGTGTGTGAAGTGTAAAGGGACCTTGTGGTCCACGGGAAGTGAGATCGGTGTGAAATGATGTTGTTTCCTGTGGTTTCCTAGTCAAGTCATTGCCGGCAAAGATGTGTGTGAAGTGTAAAGGGACCTTGTGGTCCACGGGAAGTCAGATCGGTGTGAAATGATGTTGTTTCCTGTGGTTTCCTAGTCAAGTCATTGCCGGCAAAGATGTGTGTGAAGTTGCAATATTAAGTTGGAACCAAACATCAGTTAAATGTTGACAGACATTACATTACCTATAACTTTACCATATGCTTAGATGTTCACATTACGTACGTTTCCCGTACCAGCACCATCAAAAAGGTATAATCTGTACACTGTATGATATATGGGAACATGAGCTACACCAAATTGTCACCGTCGGGGAGTGCAAATGCTTCTCAAACACTTCTAACGCTCTCTGAGAGATCCAATCACAAAATTTTTGCTCATCAATGAAGCCATTTGAATAAATGTGTCTCTTATCGCTGAAAATGATGATGTTTGCATCTAATCGTCTTTCACTGTCATTGTTCGAGAGCTGCTGCGATGTTTGCCCTTATAAGCGTTTCCGTCTAAGATCAATCTTTTGATTGCTTTGCGTTAAGTATGTTGCTAGTTGCTTTTCATTTACTGATCACATATTACGGATAGCTTTAATGTTCATATCCAGGATGTATTTCTTGACAAAGGCTCATTCCACTTTGAGTGGGAAATGATACGAGTTTACCCTTGAACAAGGAAAATCCGCTGCTAACTAGCATGTTGACCATTTTGAAAATCAATATTTTAATACAATGCTAATAGAGACGGTAATTTATAAAATTATCAAGGTATTTATAACATAAAATAAAAGTTCAGGAGTCATCCTTTTATGAGTTTTTTGTTTCTTCGTTTTACATTACAATTTTTTTCCGTTATGAGCGTTTATTTTCGACACATCTTTTCTGTGTCCCTCTGTATTGAGTGATGCTTACTAAAGGTCTGATGGTATAGATCATAGAATGGTTAATTTAATAAGCAATTTAAAATCCACCTTCCCCTCTAATGGTTGCTAGGCCTTCATATTTTGTAGCGTGAGGACAATCGTCACCCTGGTCCAGCCCTGTGATAAGGTCCGTTTTATATTTCGTTCTGGGCAGCACTGGCCAGTCGCGCGCCCACTGCGGCAAGGGACGGTTCCCTTTGGTTGTAGGTGAACCGTACAGAAATGAGGACTGAGCAGTGGTGCTATGAGCATTCAGTATTTATATTCGGGCACCATAGCCTCCCACCTCGGGGGGCTATTGGAAGGTGGCGACACACGGAACGGGAGTTAAGGGTGTTTGCTGCAGCACTTCGTTTTACCTTTCACTAGGTTGGTATTGCGACTTGTCAATGAATACAATACTAATTACTCGATATATCATCTGAATCCACGGTGACATCGACGTTGCTTTATCTGAATCGTGAATCGATCCTCTTGACGAATATGTTCAATTGCTGTACTCCCATTAAGAGCGTGCTCCCATGCGTCCCATCCAGAGCCATATGGGCTGAACAGCTATGCTCATGTACTGTGTTGACTGACATGAAAACAGCATCGTTCCTCCAACAAATTGGTGTGTCTCATCAAGGCAGGAAGACAGCATCGTTCCTCCAACAAAGTGGTATGTCTCATCAAGGC
The DNA here is from genome assembly GCA_016164225.1 of Gammarus roeselii. NCBI lineage: Eukaryota > Metazoa > Arthropoda > Malacostraca > Amphipoda > Gammaridae > Gammarus > Gammarus roeselii. Next base: position 431 of record SDVV010040859.1, on the reverse strand, counting down.
AAGAAGACAGCATCGTTCCTCCAACAAAGTGGTGTGTCTCGTCAAGGCAGGAAGGCAGCATCGTTCCTCCAACAAAGTGGTGTGTCTCATCAAGGCAAGAAGACAGCATCGTTCCTCCAACAAAGTAGTGTGTCTCGTCAAGGCAGGAAGGCAGCATCGTTCCTCCAACAAAGTGGTGTGTCTCGTCAAGGCAGGAAGGCAGCATCGTTCCTCCAACAGAGTGGTGTCTCGTCAAGGCAGGAAGGCAGCATTGTTCCTCCAACAAAGTGGTGTGTCTCATCAAGGCAGGAAGGCAGCATCGTTCTTCCAACAAAGTGGTGTGTCTCATCAAGGCAAGAAGACAGCATCGTTCCTCCTACAAAGTGGTGTTTCTCATCAAGGCAGGAAGACAGCATCGTTCCTCCAACAAAGTGGTGTGTCTCATCAAGGCA
>SDVV010040858.1:0-10495 GCA_016164225.1 Gammarus roeselii | reverse complement strand
TGGAGACGTTTGATATGAATAAAGCTTAAATCAATGAAGAAATACCTAACATAAGTATGAAAACGGGGAAAAATATTCACTCCTTGGTTAGATTAGATTAGGTTTGGTTGGGATGTGTTAGGTTTATGGCCATCATCACAAACCGTTGGTTAAAAATGGTACAGTGGGAATAGTGAATGCTAGAATGAGTCAGATATTCTGAATTGAAACGCAAACTCATAACAAAGCCTGAATTAATCAATAATTCCTAAGTGTATAAACCGCAAACGGATCACAAATATTTATAAAAGTGAGACATGCGGGAATAAGCATCTATTAAAAACGTGCGAGCGAATAACATAATTGAGATGTAAATTAAATTAATGAAGAATTTTAGCACTAACACTCTACACAAATCCGGTAGATTAATTCCCCCAGACGACTTGGAACCGGACCCAAATCCAATGTCGAGAGGTAAAACATACCAATATTTTGAACCATTACATCCAATTAAGCGTATTTTATACCCAACGATTCGTGAATTTAGTCAAATTTATACCTAATACAGATATACTCCATTGATAATTGATTAAAAAACTCACAACAACATCTATAAAATAGCTAAATAAGATTCTCTACTGTTCTCTAACCGACTATGAGTAACTATGGTATACGATGTATCTCACCAAACCCAGATACCAAATCCTACTCCAAAATCCCTCGTGATCTGGTTCATGACCAGGATCGTATACTAACATAACAGCATAACAGTCATACCGAAAAATACGAAATCCTTTTATTACAAGACTAAAACACATGTATTACCTTGCAGAAAATAGAATCTACTAGGGAAAAATGATGACGTGGAACAAATCGACGAACGTACTAAGAAGACTCACCAACCATAAACAGCCAGCTAACAGGCACTGCTAACAGCCATAACGGCAATAAACGGCTAGTTAACGGCCTACCAACAGCAAACAGGAGCGCTAACGAAAGAGTCAATACATCAATACTATAATCAAAACCGTATGCTAACCTAAAGCGTATACATGCATACCCCAATTAAAAAGTAAGGCGGAAAAGACAGCAATATGGGCGAGTGATATACAACAGTGACTTAGAATAAATTAAGAGGAGTACTTCTACATCAAAATTATATAGATTATGAAAATGTGTAGAATTTTGTTAATGAATCACACATCTCTAGTAATTTGCTACTGAACAGACCCAACTCCACACTAACTACCCAATCAATAAACTCATAACGATCAAGAAAACTGATAGTCATGCCTAACTTGACAGACATTTTCTGGATATAGGCAAAACATCACAATACTACACACATAATTGCAAGATATGAACAGATGGCTGCCACACCGGGTAGTTTCATCCCTATGTATCCGTATCACTTGCATTCTGTACATAATTAATATCCAAAATAAATACACATCGTAACGACTAAATACTACTATACGCTATACGAACCGAGCCACCCATCTCTATTTATTCTATCTATATATGATCATATTATTACGCTAGGTAGAGCCCGATATACCTCGTAAGAGCGTAATATTTAACTGACTCAGATATACTCAAACTTGCGATGATGAATAAAAAGCTAGTGGTTACGTATACCTAACAGAGCAATCCGTTGGAAGGAAATGTATACAAATACTATAATAATACAGAATATTTAAATTAAAATGATCCAAATACAGAAAAAAAAATCAAATGACCTTATACAATAGGCGATCTATCGTTGCTTGACAAGGTGTCACCTCCAACCGAGAAATAGCGCGTATCATCGATAAACTGTCTCTGACGCCTCCGATTAAGATAGGACTAGAGGGACACACCCGCAAACTTTACATACGTCACGTACAGTGTTACCGGCGTCCAGCGTTGGATTCATAGATTTGTTCTCGTATAAATGGTAAACCCATGTAATTCTGTACTAAAAATGTGTTATAAATCTATTATCAACAAAATATATCATATAAATGTTTGTTTGCAATATCCTAAAATCAACTCGGATGCCTAGCAATTAAATTAAAGTTATGCAACATGGCTTGCATTGAACTGTAATACAACACCTCCTGCCTTGCATTGAAAATGCGATAAATACTGTTCAATTGAAATTGCACTCGGTTACCTATGGTATCATGGATATATACACACACACACACACACACATATATATATATATCACCAGCTCCAACCAGAAAGCGGACTAAATCTCGAATAAAATATATTCGGCAAGTGATTAATGGTGCCGTAAACTGACGCGTAGAGATAAAATCGGACTATTAGGCGGGTGTCACGATTGCAGTGCGTCTCGAAATAGGGTCTCTGTATGACAGTGACGGATTGAGGTGAATCGCTACGCTAGCGAGCAAGTAGTATCATTTCCAATTGACTGCTACTGTAAGCGCGTGAATGACAAGAGTTCATCCACGTCTTCAGGTTTTATTCTGTAAATGTTCCTAGGCTGTAAATGTTCCTAATATGTAAATATTTCCTTATATGAAAATGTTCCTATGTAACCATGCTTCGATGTATTAAATAAATAAATTTAAACTTGAACTTGTATGTTAGATCACCCACAGTCATATGGATTGTAAATACGTGAACGTATTATTGCAGCACATAATACCCTAAATAAGTTAATGTGCGAGTAATGAAAGCAAGTAGAAATAACAGCGGTTCCTGTGACACTGAAAAGAACATATATAAACAATTATATACCATTAAAAATAATAAAATCCTACACATACAGTCAACCTCCAATGTACCACGATGTCATTTCTGGCGGATATAACAAAGCCATAAACTCTAACGTTAATTCATACAATAATACATACTCTTTACAATACCTATTTACAAATCCTATAACAACGCCATAAGTGTCACTAAAAACAACTAAATAAATTATAGGTCGTGCAAAGACTAGCAATAAATACATATTGAAATAACAGCGCTGCCTGCGACACTAAATATTAGGATTTATAAATAATTATATAATTATACTATTACAAAAAAAATCCTGCACGTAATCATAAGCAATCAACAACAATCACCAGGGCATTTTCGATGAGGATGCTTTCGTACCTCATATCTCCAGGGCTGTTTCGTACAGCGGATCTCCAGGGCTGTTTCGTACAGCAGATCTCCAGGGCTGTTTTGTACATATATCAACTACTCTCAGAGGCAGGCGACGGGCTCCTGTGGGTGTTAGGGGTATCCATCAATCTCACCAGATAAGTGCACATACAGCGGATAGAGAGCGGAATCATAAACGTAAGGCAGACCGTTATTCAGGAATGTTTGACCCACTTAAAGACATGGCCTGTGCCGTTGCATGATATATTAGCCACTTACTAGTTGAAACGTCCAAAATCTAAAGATTATAATGGGGGTTACCAGAGACGTGCAATATATAAGGGATAAATGAATCGTAAAACTGAGAGCTATAACAAAGGTATGACGTTCCAGTTAAAAATAACAGTAGAGAAAATCTGATATGTGTGTGCATGGAGTGGATGCTGATGGTAAAAGACAGCTTGTTCAAGAAGAGAGATAAAAACAAGTAGACATGGCTGAAAATGGCCTCTGGTGCAGTGGTGGATGGAGCGCTGATGGATTATGTGTTGACTCCAATAAGAATGGGGGGAGTCAGTAGTAAGTCCGTGTTTCGAGAGGGGAGGTTGAAGGAATGTCTGATAGCTACTGTTGGGAAGAAGATTGAGCGAGGAACAGAGGGGGAAAGGTAACAAATAAGTGGGAGAAGAAGTGAAAAGTAGTGAAGTTGTGTGAACTCTTAATGGCAAGCAGAGCTGAAAAGCTTAGTAGGCCTAAAATGCAGAATACGACTGTGTGAGAAAGCAAGGCAAAGGGAATATTGATTAAGAATGGGGCCGTTCAGAAATGCGTTGTTCAGATGTGCGAGAAATAAGTGTGGGTCGCCGTGTGGGTGGGTGTAGGAGAAAGGACTGCGAGTGGTGGAACGATGAAGTTGAAATATCGGTGGCTAGAATAGAAGTCTTTGAGGAGTGGTTCCAGACGAGGTCGGAAATAGCCTATAGCAACTATAGAGGGGAGAGAAAAGAGATAAAGCACATGGCGAGAGGAGCAAATTGACCAGTTTGAGGAGGAACAAGAGATGATCTTGAAAAACTGAATTGAGTGAGGAAGGGGAAGACGGGGAAGGAAGAGGTGGGGAAAGATTAAGCTATCGGTTGATGGAGAGTGATGCTGTACTAAAGAGCAGGGTTAAGTAATTTAAGAAGTTGTTGAATGTTGATGATGCCAGAGTGGTTGTTGTTGTTTCTATGGGTGTTGGTGTATGGGCACTATATTTACGAGTGACAATTTGTACAGAAATTACCAAAGATGAGGTACAGGAGGCGGTGGATGAGTTGAAAGCAGGGAAAGTTATCGAAATGGACGACTTTACGGCTAAGTGCTCAAAGATGAGCAGAGTAACGTGGTGAAACGGATGGCGAGACTATTAAGTATGTGTCCTGTGTCGTTCGAGGGGACGTTTGAGTGGCGCAGTTCTCGTTTAATTTGAACAGTTTAAAGTCAAAGGAGATGAAATGAATTCAACAACTCAGGAAGACTTGGTTTGTTGTGTGTGTGTGGTTGGTAAATTGTAAGGGAGATTACTAAAGAAGAGGACTATAGACAGTACGGATTGTGTGATTGACGAGTAACAGTGTGGCTATATGTGCGGTTCTGGGGTCCAGATGACATTTTTGCTTTGAGACAAGTCTGTGGGAAGTAGCTTACGATGAGGAAAGGCTGTATTCTTTGAGTTCATGGATTTATTAAAGAACTACGATAGGCGGTGGAGAAGGTGCTGCGTTTGCATTGCGTCGGCGGGAACTTGTTGAGAGGGGTCGAGAGTTTCTACGTTGGCCGCTGGGTATGTGTCAAAGTACGGGACAAGGTGAGTGTTTCGTTCCTAGTGAAAGTGGGACTTAGACGTGGCAGTTGATACGGCACTGATGGCAGATATGTACGGAACAGAAGTTGTGCCGGCTAGTGACGGTGTTTGGTAGAGCGTGTGAGAAAAGAGTCGAAGTAAGTAATTTAAATGTTCATGGAATTACGATCCGAGCGGAATCAGTGTTTGCATAGATAGAGAATTGTTGGAGGAGGTTCAATGTTTCAAGTACCTCGGCTCTCATGGGGAGAAGACTGAACAAATGGACACTAAGGTGTAATTTAGAGTGAAGGAAGGGTGTCAAGTGGTGTGTGCACTGAATAGTGTAATGAGCTGTGGGAGATTGGGGATGGAAGCAAAAAGAGGGTTGGGGATGAGGGTAGTTGTCCCAACTGTGCTCTCTGTAAGTATTGTAACGTCTTCCGCGTATGAGCTGATGTGGGTGTTGGGCTCTGTGGGAATGGGCAGGTCGTGCATAAAGGCATTGAAAAGGGAGGGGGATAGCACGGATCCCTATGGGACACCATTGAAGAAGTTGCGGATTTGAGAAAGCTTGTTGCTGTAGACAGTGTGTGCATGTCTAAATTAGCAAGCCACTTCTTGTCATTTGAATGGATGTGGGTGTTGACTATTTTGTTTATTAGGACGTGTCTAGGAACTGAATCGAAGGACTCACTAATGTCGATAGCGCATACCAGGGTTCGTTTGCTGGCTTCTTTTCATTCAGGCCTTCATGGATGGTTTGGGCGAGGTTGGTGAGGAGCGTGATGGTGGAGAGCTGAGCCCTGAAACCGTGTTGCATAGGAGAGAGTGCGATGTGTGCATTAATTTTGTTAAGAACCAGTCTCTCCAAGATTTTCGATGGGTTTGGGATAAGGGAAATGGGTCTGAATGAGGCTGGGAATGTAGAAACTTTGTTAGGTTTCAGGATGGGATGATTTTAGTTTGTTTCCAGTTGTTGGGTATTGTAATGTGTAGCACGGACGAGTTAAAGATGTCTGTGAGGGATAGGTTCAATTACAACGCTATGCAGACAATTCATCAGGCCCGTTACTTCCTATGCAAACACCGCTTGGTCCTCGGACCTGGCACCCAAACATTTCAACTCCCTGCAAAGGATACAGCACACGAACTTGCGCATCGCAACGGGCTGCACACAGAATACTCCCATTCCGCACTTGCATGAAGAAACCAAGGTCCTCCCTTTCAATCTTCATCGTGATATGAGAAGGACCCAATTCTTTAATAAGATCTCAGACCCGGCACACACCTGCCACAACCTACTTAACCCTCGTCCAACCTACATAACACACCGGCCACACACTTCGGTCCCCTTTATGCGACCATTCCTGAACCTACAGATAACATATCTATGCACAAACAGATACACTAACACTTCACAGCTCTTTCATTAGATGAACACAGAGTCAACATGATCTTGCAGAACCACCCGCCTGGGGTTGACGTGGAGGAGTTGGGGCTGCCCAAGGGTGACAAGGTTCACCTGTCGAGGCTGCGGTGCGAGCACCACACGGCCCTACAACCGTACCAACATAGACTTGGAAACGTCCCTCCCGATCTCTGTTTGCGGTGACGGGGTTCACCCGATTCGGTCGAGCACGTCATGGCGTCGTGCTCAACCATCGCACTCGGAAGGCTTCATCATAACATCACGTCAGTGCGTGATCTATGGGAGCGCATGCGTGACAGCATCAACTACCTCAGGGGTGCAGGCCTAACATAGGGCCTGTCACCAGCTGCAACACTCCCAACACACACACACACGTCGGTGGGTTTCCGGGCCATGGGCTCTGCCTGCGCTGACTGTGGCTCCTCCATCGCAAGGGAGTTGGAGTTGAGCAACAACAACAACAACGGGGCTCAGACGTGGGAAGCGAGGGCGGAGGAGAGAAGATGGTCGAATGTTTTTGAGATGAAGTGTTTGAGAGGCATGGCTGGTGTGACGCTGAGGGATAGGATCAATTATGACGTTGTTAGAATTAGACGGGGATGGTAAGAAGGTTCAGAGAACAAACTAGATTCACGGTTTTGAGGTGGTTTGGAATCATGGTGAGGGTGGATGATGAGGGACTGGTAAGAAAGGTCACGAGTTCTGACCAACAAGAACCACGTCCTGAATGGATGAGTTCTGACGTGTACCTGATACGCTCTCCCACCCCTGGTGTCTCGTTGAGAAATGGGGTTGCCGTATGCGGGGAAGGTCAAGCATTTATGGCGCAGTAGAGGTTAACCAGAGAAAGCTCTCGGACCCTGCTGCTGACACTGATCTTGGACCTCACTCCTGACCCGAAGTGTATGTTGCGGGATCCTAGTCGGGCCATTTAGCATTAAAGACTAAGGTTTGGTAAGTGTGTGAGTGCATAAGAGAAGTATGAGGTACGCCTTTTCCGGGTTTCGGCCTTGCTTCTGTGTCTGTATATCTGTAAATACATCCATTCGCTTCAATGTATAAATATTGTTCAATACATCTACATGCAGTATTTATCAATTAATTAATAAATACCAAACATAATAATTTCCATCAGGGAGAAAGAGGTCCTGTGGGAAACATTGGACCTCCTGGAAGGTCTTGTAGCCAAAGTTCCTACTACCCGAGTGGATCCTTGCTGGTCCGTCACTCCCAGAACACCGTGGTGCCGGTGTGTGAAGCAGGCACCTCCCTCCTCTGGGAGGGGTACTCGTTGCTCTACGTTGAAGGAAACGAAAGAGCCCACCATCAGGATCTCGGTATGAATTATGCAAACGTTCTTGCCCAGGGAATTGTTACTGCTTCTTTATATGTGTGTTTGCAAGGTCTCGTTTGCAGAGAGATTCTATGAATGGATTGTGACATCCTCACATAGATTGCCTAATAATGATATACCTAACATTACCTGCCCATCGTTCGTACAATTCCAATGTCTAATTTTGAATATAGTGCGCTCACTTCGTTAACTTGATGACCTCACATCGTCAAATTGCCTTGCATGACATGGTTTCATTATTGTTTAGCTGCAGAAAGCAAAAGATTGGATTGCTATGCAATCGAAATAAATAAAATATGATTCAGTCCAACACGACTACTCGTAAACAACAAATTCTTCAAGGTCATTCTTTATTTGTCCAGGCATGGCTGGTTCGTGTGTCCGTCGCTTCAGCACCATGCCCTTCCTATTCTGCGACTTGAACAACGTGTGCAACTACGCTTCAAGGAACGACAAATCCTACTGGCTCTCGACCAACGAACCCATCCCCATGATGCCTGTGGCTGACGCCAGTATCAGACAGTACATCTCAAGGTACGCCTGTTTCTACACGTATCAAGGCATACATGTAGGAGAAACTAGTGTGGGCAACCTAGTTTGGGCCATAAGGCCTGTTGTTGTCTTCTTACACTTGTAAACACTTGTAACCTCCAAAACTTTTGAGCAGTAGCTCATCTGAATGAAGATGTTTTTTCACCAAAATGTGGTTTGTTTGAGCCTTATCTTATATTTTTTCTAAGAAAGCAGCTGTGGTTTGAGCACTTACAACTCGGTCTAATTTGTGAAGTAGTATGAAACTATAAATCGTATTTCTTTCTTTTAGCCGCTGTTTGTAGATTTCTGTTCCGAAACAGTGGCCTGAATCGTAGCTGGCATAATAAAATATTTGATTCATACCTAAATAGTATGGTATTATTTCTTCCTCTGAAATCTATACAAAAATGTACACAGATATAAACTACGCATCATGAAACAAAATGAACATCAAATCAGATTAGATATTTAACATCACGAACCACAGACGGGCAAATTTTCCTGCCAACGTGCATATGCTTGTATGGTTTTCAAATCTGTAAAACTTTAACCCTTTGCACATGTAAACGTCCAGGTGTGTGGTCTGTGAAGCGGTCAGCAACGTGATGGCCGTCCACAGCCAGTCCCTCAACATCCCTGAGTGTCCCAATGGCTGGGCAGGACTCTGGATCGGATACTCCTTCGTTATGGTGAGTTTCAACTTGTAAAATCCTTTTTCCCTTGCTATTTCATCAGCCGTATTTAGGCTCGAATAATCGCCTATCATAGTAGGGTCTCAGTCATTCCTTGCATGGGTAATGGGTCGGTCTTGTGATTGGTTACTCAAAAGTCAACGTGGGTATCAACTTTTAAAACCCTTGGTCTTTCATCTACTGTTGGACTTAGGTGGCATATCCGCTAGTCATGGTGATGTTCCAGACAATTCAAACATGGACAGGTATATTCTTGAGTATTATAATTTTCCCTACAGTGAAGGAAGGGTGTAAAGTGTTGGGAGCAATGAGCAATATAAGGAGCTATATGGCACTGGGTATTGGAGCAAAGAGAGGGGCGTATGAGGAGGTAGTTGTCTCAACTGAGCCTCCTCGTGGCTCAGACGTAGAGGGAGAGAGTTGAAGAGATAGGTTGAAAGTCTTAGAGATGATTTTGTTAGAGTGGTATAGCCTGAGTGGCGCTGAGGGATCCGGTCAATAATGGCGTTGTTCGAATTAGAACTGAATCACGGGAACCTTGATCAGAGCATATTCACGTGTTCTGAGGTGGCTCGGACTCATTGTGAAGATGGAGGAGAGGTGATGGGTGACAAGCTTGGTTAGTTTATCTATTGTAATGGACTAGCGTTATGATTAAACGTATTTCAGATTTCTGCAGAATTATGTAGAGATTTCAAGCAAAACAATAATATTATCCCGTTTGTGTTTTTATTTCGAATTTTTAAACATATGAAGGTCGAGAGATATGCGTGAATGGATCATGATTGAGAAGGGATGGGTGTTGGCTCGGCCCTGATGCGTTTTCCTGCCATTGACGTCTCGTTGAGACGAGGAAGAACTCGGCCACAATGACGCTTCAGGGGTAAGCCAGTAAAAGCTGTTGAGCCCTACTTCTGACACTGATCTCGGAGTTCATTCTTAATCCAAGTGTTTAGTGCAGTGTTCTGCCTGGAGCTCTTAGCTCAAAAGAGCTAAGTTTTTGTACATGTGTAAGTGCAGAATAGCAGCTGATGTCGGCTACTCCCCTTCCAGGTTGTTCTTCTATTTATGCATGAGGGGAATTGAACCCAAAATATCTTGACAACCCTGGACGATCCTCCTTCTCTTCCAGCATGCACGCAGCACCTGATATAGGTTGAACTACGGGTGTCATTAGGCTTGTTCAAAGAATGGTACGGGACTTTGTTATCATCTGCAAGCATTAGAAAATTTCGACCTCAGTGTAGGTTACGGTGTTGCATGTTCATGAAACATGTTACACCAACTATCTCCCTAGTATCTGGATGCTCTTACGCTCTTATGCGCTAGGGTGTTGCATGTTCATGAAACATGTTACACCAACTATCTCCCTAGTATCTGGATGCTCTTACGCTCTTATGCGCTAGGGTGTTGCATGTTCATGGAACCTGTTAAACCAACTACGTATCTCCCTAGTATCTGGATGCTCTTACGCTCTTATGCGCTAGGGTGTTGCATGTTCATGAAACATGTTACACCAACTATCTCCCTAGTATCTGGATGCTCTTACGCTCTTATGCGCTAGGGTGTTGCATGTT
>SDVV010040857.1:0-10496 GCA_016164225.1 Gammarus roeselii | reverse complement strand
AATGTAAAATCTGTAATAGGTCCTCTCGAGAACGATGTTGGTGAGCTAGAAACGGACGACACCAAAATGAGTGTTCTACTTAACGAATACTTTTGCTCTGTATTTACGTTAGAGAATCAGGATATTCCTAATCCTGAGGATATCGTAGCGGCAAAACAAATTGAAACCCTCACCACAGTGAACTTTTTCCCGTCGAAGCTCATAAATATATCGATAAATTAAAAGTCACCAAATCTCCAGGTCCAGACCAAATTCATCCAAGAATTCTAAAAAAGACTAGAAACGAAATCGCCGAACATTTATCAAACATTTTCACCCAATCTCTCACAAATGGCACCTGCCCCTCTAAATGGAAAGAGGCCAATGTTACCCAATTTTTAAAGAAGGGGACAAAAAGTGTCCCGGCAACTACCGTTCAATTAGTCTCACCTCGGTCATTGGCAAGTTGATGGAAAGTTTGATAACGGATAAATTACAGAATTCTTAGAATCAAACAAATTGATTGGTGACTCCCAGCATGGCTTTAGACACAACCGTTCCTGTCTTACAAATCTGCTACTCTATTTCAGAAATATAATCGAAATCCATGACACAAAATCTCCAAACGATATCATTTACCTTGACTTTCAAAAAGCCTGTGATACAGTACCCCACAAGCGCCTAATTAGTAAATTGCACAGCATCGGTATTCGAGGCGAGCTTAACAGCTGGATGAAATGCTGGTTTAAGGACAGACGGCAGCGAGTTGTACTTAACGGAGCTCCCTCCCCCTGGGGTAACGTTACAAGCGGCGTGCTTCAGGGATACGTAATAGGGCCAGTTCTCTTAATAATATTCATTAACGATCTCGATAGCATCGTACTCTCAAACATTAGCAAGTTTGCAGACGATACTAAGATCGGAGGAAAAGTGCAAACTGAACTAGAGTGTCAGCAGATCCAACTAGACTTGAACCAAATTGATGATTGGTCAGAAAAGTGGCAAATGAAATTAAATGTCGACAAATGCAAAGTTATGCACATAGGTCTTCATAACCCCAAACACGAATATTTAATGTCTAGAAAGAAGCTCATTCCCGTCACAGAAGAGAGAGATTTAGGTGTCGTCATTAGTATCGACTTAATAAGCAGCAAGCAATGTAACGATGCTGCCAAGAAAGACAACAAAATGATAGGTATGATATCCCGCACTATCTCTTACAAAAACCAGCACAGTATGCTCAAGTTATTTAATGCAATTGTTAGACCGCATCTCGAGTATGCCGTTCAATTCTGGTCTCCATTCCTTGGAAAAGACGTTATTAAACTTGAGAAGGTTCAACGTAGAGCTACCAAACTCATCCCCTCGCTGCGGAATGAATTGTACGAAGACAGGCTTCGTGAACACAATCTTTATTCCCTAGAGAAACGTCGAGTAAGAGGCGACATGATAGAAGTGTGGAAGATTATGAATGGTAAGGAAAACGTCGACCGAGCGAGCCTTTTCACTCTAATTACAAACGGAGTGACTAGGAACATTGGATACAAAATCGTTGGGAAACGTTTCTCACTCGACATCACGCGCAATTTCTTCACGTATAGAGTTGTCGAAGAATGGAACAAACTTCCAGCGGAGATTGTGAACAGCAATGCAATCGAAACGTTCAAGTCGCGGCTCGATAAGTTCTACATAAATCGCCGATAAAAAGCTAAACCGTTCCATTTCTTGTTGTTATAAAAAAATAGAAATGGCACACGAAGCTCTCTTAGAGATTCTACTTCAAAACTAATCCTCTTGCTACTAAGGAGCAACCTAGTTTGGGCCAATAGGCCTCTTAGACGTTCTACTCCAGAACTAACACTCTTGCTACCAAAGGGCAACCTAGTTTGGGCCCATAGTCCTGTTGTTGTCTTCCTACTTTTGAAAACACTTGTAAGCATATATTTAAAAATCGTTTTCTTAGACGGTTGGCTTGTATATCAACTCAAATTTAGAAGGTAGCTGGAATGTTACCCATTCATCCGATGCACTACCCTATAAGCCATTTCGGCTTCGAACCAAAGTGTTGGACTACGGTCTTGAATGCCAGTGTTCGTCCCCCAAATACTCTGTGCACGTTTATATGGACTGCGCATCCCTTTAAAAGATTACGGTATTTAGTTCTATATAATATTCCTGGGAAAACTGTAGCAGACAGTTGAATTGCTCAATGTACGAAGACACATCTTTAGAAATCGGTGGCAGAGCCAGGCTGGGTTGTGTATCCACTCGAATTTAGGTGGTAGCCTTATTGTTATCCATTCACACGATGCACTACCTTATATGCCCTCTTGGCAGAGAGGTAAAGTGTTAAACTACGGTCGTGGATGCAAGTGTTCGCCCCCCGAATACTGTGTGCACGTTTATATGAACTGCACTGCCCTATAAAAGAAAACGATATCTCGTTCTATGTAATATTTATGGGGAAACTGTGGCAGACGGTTGAATTTCTAAATGAACGTAGACACTCTTCCATATAAACCGTTGGCATAGCCGGCTGGGGTGGTGTATCAACTCGAATTTTAGTGGTAGCTGTGATGTTACCTATTCACCCGATGCCCTACCTTTTGAGAACTCTTGACCTTGTGGTAAAGTGTTGAACTACGGTCTTGGATGCCAGTGTCCCCCCCCCCGAATACACTGCACGTTCATATGCACCGCACTGCCCTATAACAGAAAACTTTATCTGGTTTAATATAATATATGTGGGGAAAATGTAGCAGACGGTTGAACTGCTCAATGTACGAAGACACTTATCCCTAAAAACCGTTGTAATAGTCGGGCGGGGAGGGGTATCAACTCGGATTTAGGTGGTAGCCTTCATGTTACCCATTCACTCGTTGCACTACCTTTTATGCCCACCTGGCTTTGAGGTAAAGTGTTGGACTACCGTCTTGGATGCCTGTGTTCGCCCCCGAATACTCTGTGCACGTTTATATGAACTGAACTGCCCTATCAAATTAAACGATATCTCAATCTATATAATATTCATGTGGTAACTGTAGCAGACGGTTGAACTGCTCAATATACAAAGACACTTATCCCTAAAAAAATGTCATAGCCGGGTGGGCTAGTGTATCAACTCGAATTTAGGTGGTAGCCTTCATGTTACCCATTCACCCGTTGCACTACCTTTTATGCCCACCTGGCTTTGAGGTAAAGTGTTGGACTACCGATTTGGATGCCTGTGTTCGCCCCCCAAATACTCTGTGCACTTTTATATGAACTGCACTGCCCTATAAAAGACAACGGTGTCTGTCTCTATATAATATTCATGGGGAAACAAAAGTAGGCAGTTGAACTGCTCATTATACGAAGAAACTTATCCCTAAAAACCATTATCATCGGCGGGTGGAGTGGTGTATAACACGAATTTAGGTGGTACCCGTATTGGTACCCATTCACCCGATGCACTACCTTCCATGCCCTCTTGGCTTCGCGGTAAAGTGTTGGACAACGGTCATGAATGCCAGTATTCACCCCCTCCAAATACTCTGTGCACCTTTATATGAACAGCACTGCCCTATAAAAGAAAACGGTATCTCGTTCAATATCCATGAAAAAACTGTAGCAGACGGTTAAACTGCTCAAGGTACGAAGGCATTTATCCTTAAAAATCGTTGTCATACCCGGCCGGGGTAATGTATCAACTCAAATTTAGGTGGTAGAAGTAATGTTACCTATTCACCCAATGCACTACTTTATATGCCCTCTTGGCTTCGAGGTAAAGTGTTGGACTACGGTCCTGGATGCCAGTTTTCACCCCCCGAATACTCTGTGCACGTTTATATGAACGAAACTGTCATATAAAACAAAACTATACCTCGTTCTATATAACATTCACGAGGAAATAGTAACACGGTAGAACTGTTTAATGTACGAATACATTTATCCATACAAATCGTTGTCATAACCAGGCGGGGTGGTGTATCAACTCGAATTTATGTGGTGGCCGTAATGTTACACATTCACCCGAAACACTGCATTTTATGACCTCTTGTCATCAAGGTAAAGTGTTGGACTATGGTCTTGGATATCAGTGTTTGCCCCCAAAATACTTTGTGCTCATTTATATGAACTGAACTGCCCTATCAAATTAAACGGTATCTCAATCTATATAATATTCATGTGGTAACTGTAGCAGACGGTTGAACTGCTCAATGTACAAAGACACTTATCCCTAAAAAAATGTCATAGCCGGGCGGGCTAGCGTATCAACTCGAATTTAGGTGGTAGTCATTATGTTACCCATTCACCCGATAAACTACTTTTTATGTCCTCTTGGCTTCGAGGTAAATTGTTGGACTACGGTCATCGATGCCAGCTTTCGCTCCCCGAATACTCTGTGCACGTTTGAATGATCTGCACTGCCTTGTGAAAGAAAGCGTTAGCTAGTTTTGAATGATATTCATGGGGAAACTGTAGCAAACGGTTGAACTGCTCAATGTACGAAGACACTTATCCATAAGAATCGTTGGCATATCCGGGCCGGATGGTGTATCAACTCGAATTTAGAAGGTAGCTTTATTGTTACCCATTCACCCGATTCACTATCTTATACACCCCCTTGGCATCGAGGTAAAGTATTGGACTACGGTCTTGGATGCAAGTGTTCGCCCCTGAATACTCTGTGCACGTTTATATGAACTGCACTGCCCTATAAAAGAAACTGTATCTCGTTCTATATTATATTCATGGGGAAACTGTATCAGACGGTTAAACTGCTCTGTGTACGAATACACTTTTCCTCAGAAATCGTTGTCATAGCCGGGTGGGTGATGTATCAACTCAAATTTAGGTGGTAGCTGTAATGTTACCCATTCATCCGATGCACTACCTTCTATGCACTTTCGGCTTCGAACTAAAGTATTGGACATCGGTCTTGGATGCCAGTGTTCGCCCACCGACCACTCTCTGCACGTTTACAGTATATGAATTGCACTGCCCTATAAAAGAAAACGGTATCTCGTTCTACATAATATCAATGGGGAAACTGTAGCAGTCAGTTGAATTGTTCCATATACGGAGACATTTATCCTTAAAAATCGTTGTCATAGCCAGGCTGGATGGTGTATCAACTCGAATTTAACTGGAAGCCTTATTGCTACCCATTCACCCAATGCACTACCTTCTTATGCTCTCTTGGCTCGGAGGTAAAGTGTTGAACTATGGTCGTGGATGCAAGTATTCGCCCACCGAATACTCTGTGCTCGTTCATATGAACTGCACTACAATCAATATTAAAGAAAACGGTATCTCGTTCTACAAAATATCCATGGGGTAACTGTAACAGATGGTTGAACTGCTCAATGAATGCAGACACTTATCCTTATAAACCGTTGTCATAGATGGGCGGGGTGGTGCATCAACTCGAATTTTGGTGGTAGTCGTAATGTTACCCATCCACCCGATGCACTACCTCGTATGATCTCTGGGCTTGGAGGTGAAGTGTTGGACAACGGCCTGCGATACCAGCGTTCGCCCTCCGAATACTCTGTGCACGTTCATATGAACTGCACTGCCTTATAAAAGAAAACGGTATCTCGTTCTATTTATTATATTCATGGAGAAACTGTAGCAGACGGTTGAACTGCTCAATGTACGAAGACACTTATCCATTAAAATCGTTGTCATAGCCGGGCCGGGTGGTGTATCAACTCGAATTTAGAAGGTAGCTTTATTGTTACCAATTCACCCGATGCACTACCTTATACACCCCCTTGGCCTCGAGGTAAAGTATTGGGGTACGGACTTGGATGCCAGTGTTCACTCCCTGAATACTCTGTGCACGTTTATATGATCCGCACTGCTGTATACAAGAAAGCGGTGTCTCGTTCTAGATAATATTCATTGAGAAACTGTAGCAGACAGTTGAACTGTTCAATGTACGAAGACATTTATCCTTAAAAATTGTTGTCATAGCCAGGCAGGGTAGTGTATCAACTCTAATGTAGGATGTAGCCGTAATGTTACCCATTAACCCGATGCACTACATTTTATGGCCTTTTGGCTTCGAGGTAAAATGTTAAACTACGGTCTTGGATGCAAGTGTTCAACCCCCGAATTCTCTGAGCACGTTTATATGAACTGCACTGCCCTATAAAAGAAAACAGTAACTCGTTCTATATAATATTCATGGGGAAACTGTATCAGACGGTTGAACTGGTCAATATACTAAGACACTTATCCTTAAAAATCGTTGTCTTAGCCGGGTGTGGTGGTGTATCAACTCGAATTAAAGTGGTAGGCGAAATGTTACCCATTCATCCGATGCACTACCTTGTTTGCCCTCATGGCTTTGAGGAAAAGTGTTGGACTACGGACTTGGATGCCAGTATTTTCCCCCCGAACACTCTGTGCACGTTTATAGGACCCGCACTGCAGTATTCACGAAAAGGTATCTCGTTCTAAATAATATTCATTGGGAAACTGTAGCAGACAGTTGAACTGCTCAATGTACGAAGACATTTATCCCTAAAAATCGTTGTCATAGCCAGGCGGGGTATTGTATCAACTCGAATTTAGGTGGTAGCCGTAATGTTACCCGTTCACCCGATGCACCACTTTTTATGGCCTCTTGACTCCGAGGTAAAATGTTGAACTACGGTCTTGGATGCAAGTGTTCGCCCCCCGAATGCTCTGTGAATGTATATATGAACTGCACTGCCTTATAAAAACTGTATCTTGTTCCATATAATATTCACGGGGAAACTGTAGCAAACGGTTGAACTGCTTAATGTACGAAGACATTTATCCTTAAAAATCGTTGTCATAGCCAGGCGAAGAAGTGTATCAAATCGAATTTAGATAGTAGCCGTATTGTTACCTATTCACCCGATGCACTACCTATTCATGCCCTCTTGGCAACGAGGTGAAGTGTTGAACTATGGTTTGGATGCAAGTGTTCGCCTCCTGAATACTTTGTGAACGTTTTTATGAACTGCACTGAACTACAAATGGAAACGGTATCTCTTTCTAGATAATATTCATTGTGAAACTGTAGCAGACAGTTGAACTGCTCAATGTACGAAGACATTTATCGTTGAAAATCGTTGTCATAGCTAGGCGGAGTGGTGTATCAACTCGAATTCATGTGGTGGACGTAATGTTACCTATTCACCCGACACACTCCATTTTATGCCCTCTTGGCCTCAAGGTAAAGTGTTGGACAATGGTCTTGGATGCCAGTGTTCGCCCCCGAATACTCTGTGCATGTTTTTATGAACTGAACTGTCCTATAATATTAAACGGTATCGCGTTCTATATAATATCCATGAGGAAATTTTAACAAACGGTTGAACTGCATAATGAACGGAAACGTTTATCCTTGAAAATCTTTGTCTTGGCCGGGCGGGGTATTGTATCAACTCGAATTTAGGTGGTAACCGTAATGTCAACCGTTCATCCAATGCACTACTCTTCATGCCCTCTTGGTTCCGGAGTAAAGCATTGGACTACGGTCTTCGATGCCAAAATTCGTCCCTCGAATACTCTGTGCACGTTTATATGAACTGCACTGCCCTAAAAAAAGAAACGATATCTCGTTCTAAATATTATTCATGGGGAAACTGTAGCAGACGGTTGAACTGTCCAATGTACAAGGACACTTATCCATTAAAATCGTTGTCATAGTCGGGCCAGGGGGTGTATCAACTCGAATTTAGGTGGTAGTTTTATTGTTACCCATTCACCCGATGCGCTACCTTTTACGCCCTCTTTGCTTCCAGGTAAAGTGTTGGACTACGGTCATGGATGCACGTGCACGTTTATATTAACTGCACTGCACTTTAAAGGAAAACGGTATCCCGTTCTATATTTTATTCATGGGAAAACTGTAGTAGCAGACGGTTAAGCTGCTCACTTAAAAATCGTTGTCATAGCCGGGTGGGTGGTGAATCAACTCAAATTTAGGTGTTAGCTTTAATGTTACCTATTCATCCGATGCACTACCTTACATGCCCATTCAGCTTTGAATTGAAGTATTGGACTACGGCTTTGGATGCCCTTGTTCGCCCACCAAATACTCTGTGCACGTTTATATGAACTGCACTGAACTATAAAAGAAAACTAAATCTTGTTCAATATAATATTCATGGGGAAACTGTAGCAGACGGTTGAACTGCTCAATGTGCGAAGACATTTATCCTTAAAAGTCGTTAAACGAAGACACTTATCCTTTAAACCGTTGTCATAGTTGGGCGGGGTGTTGTATCAACTCGAATTTAGGTGGAAGCCGTAATATTAACCGTTCACCCGATACACTACCCTTCATGCCCTCTTGGCTTTGAGGTAAAGTGATGGACTACGGTCTTGGATGCAAGAGTTTGTCCCCCGACTACTCTATGCACGTTTATATGAACCGCACTGCCCTATTAAAGAAAACGGTATTTCGTTCTATATTCATTTGGAAACTGTAGCAGACAGTTGAACTGCTCATGGTGCGAAGACATTTATAATTAAAAAGCGTTGTCATAGCCGGCGGGGTAGTGTATCAACTCGAATTTGGGTGGCAGACGTAAGGTTAACCATTCAACAGATGTACTTCTTCTTGACTACCAGGTAAAAGGTTGGTCTAAGGTCTTGGATGACAGTGTTCGCCCCCCAAATACTCTGTGCACGTTTATATGAACTGCACTGCCCTTTAAAAGAATACAGTATCTCGTTCTACATAATATTCATGGGGTGACTGTAGCAGACGGTTGAACTGCTCAATGACGAAGACACTTATCCTTAAAAACCGTTGTCATAGCCGGCTGGGTGGTGAATCAACTCGAATTTAGGTGGTAGCTTCATGTTGCCCATTCATCCAATGCACTAAATTTAATGCCCTTTAGGCTTCTAACTAAAGTGTTGGACTACAGTATTGGATGCCAGTGTTCCCCCACAGAACACTCTCTGCACGTTTATATGAACCGCAATGCCCAATGAAAGAAAACGGTGTCTCGTTCTATATAATATTCATTGGGAAACTGTAGCAAACAATTGAATTGCTCAATGTACGAAGGCACTTTTCCTCAAAATCGTTGTCATAGCTGGGCTGGCTGGTGTATCAACTCAAATTTAAGTGGTAGCCTTATTGTTACCCATTCAACCGATGCACTACCTTTTATGCCCTCTTGGCTTTGAGGTAAAGTGTTGAACTACGGTCATGGATGCAGGTGTTTGTCATCCGAATACTCTGTGCACGTTTATATGAACTGAACTGCCCTATAAAAGAAAACGGTTTTTTGTTCTATATGATATTTATAGGGAAACTGTACCAGACGGTTGAACTGCTCAATATACGATGACACTTATGCTTAAAAATCGTTGTCCTAGCCGGGCGGGGAGGTGTATCAACTCGAAGTTAGGTGGTAGCCGTAATGTTACCCATTCACCCGATGCACTACCTTGTATGCCCTCTTGGCTTTGAGGTAATTGAGGTAAAGTGTTGAACTACGGTCTTGGATGCCACTCTTCGGCTCCCGAATACTCGGTGCACGTTTATCTGAACTGCAGTGCCCTATAAAAAGGCAGTACCTCGTTCTATAAAATATTTATAGGGAAACAGTAACATACGGTTGAACTGTTCAATATATATAGAGAATTGAGCGGTACCTTTCACAAGTGACTGTTACAGTTGCGTTATCATTTTCAAAAAAGTAAGGACCATAAACACGTGAAGCTGATGTTCGCACCACACAGTGACACGAAGAGAATGCAATGGTCTTTCTTGGATTTCGCGTGGATTTTCATCGCTCCAAATTCTGGAATTATGATTGTTTACATGACCAGTTAAGTGGAAGTGAGCTTCGTCAGAGAAGATGATGTTTTCGATGAAAGTGGCATCCTCGCACAAACGAAGAAAGGATTCGGAATATCCAAGACGGTGGTGATGATCATTAGGCAATAACTGTTGAGTCAACTGAATTTTGTAGGGCTTCAACTTTAAGTCCTTTTTCAGAATGCGGCGTAATGTCGATTGAGAAATGGTTAATTGAGAAGCACGTTTTCTAGTGGAGGTTTTAGTATTATCTGGAATGCTTACAGCAACTCTTTCGATTACGTCTTCAGTTCGAATTGACCTTTTCCTCCCAGATCGTGGTTTGTCATTAACATTCCCGGTATCCGCAAATTTTCGGTAAAGCGATTAGTTGTGTTTTTTGAAGGACTGATTCTTGTTTCGAAATGGATCCTGTAATCACGTTGACTTCTGTTATTGACATCGTCCTGATGTAGGTTGGCTGAATTATCGTTCATTTGTCTTTGCTGTAGCGAATCATGATGAAAATTTAAGGTTGATAATTACACACAAATTTAGCAAACTATATAGGATAATGTCGTAACTAGGATACAATATTTCCAGAAAATGTTATTCTTTTAAATAAAACAAGTTTCAACTTCATAGCGTTCTTAGTTTTCCATTCATTAACAAATTAAAAGGGTCAGTTAATTCAGGTTCACCCTCTCTCTCTCTTTCTCTCTCTCTCTCTCTCTCT
>SDVV010040856.1:0-10496 GCA_016164225.1 Gammarus roeselii | reverse complement strand
GCTCGTCTTGCCGTCTTCGAGGAAAGGTTTTTACAGAGAACGGGATTCCTAGCCCCTTCGCTCCACCCCGTTTTGTCGTCTCCGACACGCTGGGGGTTGCGGTAGCGCGATTCTACTCCCGGGTACGGGGCGCCCCTTTAGTCGCCTTCTACGAAACGCGGTGGATACGGTAGCACGATTCTAAGGCCCCGGCTACAAGGCAACAAGAAATTTCAAGCACTAACATTCAACCTCATCAGGTTATCTGCACCGAACTCTTACCCCTCGTAAATTAGCAATAGCACAGGACAAAAAGTCATTAAAATTTTTACTACCCGTTACTAAAAACAGTCCTTAGTAAATTGACTATTGAAAAGCATTTAGCATTTAGTGGCAAAATAACATCTAGTACGTACAATTAATGCTACAGATTACTGAGTGCACTTTTATTCATGTGTAATTGATCTCTAAATCTGCACTTTTTCTAACAGCTGTCACGTGATGGTCATCCTCAGCTTGACTTTTGTAATATCCTTTTTTGTAGGATTGCAGTAATGATAAAAGGTTGCGACAAAGGGGCCTCTGGATAAATGGAATTTTGAGCCCGCCCTTTAGGCCCGAGTCTCCGCCTTAGACCTGAGCTTCCGCCTTTGACCTGAGTCTCGGCCTCAATCCCGAGTGTCTCCTTAACACTGAAGGCGCAGGATGATGCATCGTCATGTGAGGTTGGCCATGGTATCCTAAAAAGACCTCCTTATCTGGGAGGTCTCTGAATGCCCTCTTCTTCCATGCGAGTCCGTGTAGATCCAAGAGGTTTGGACGTATCAGGAAGGCGTCTGAATGAAACTTTGATGTTAAAGAGTAAAACAACCTTTACAGAACACTTTCTTTCATATCAGAAGAGTCCTATAACTGAGAGAGAAACAGGAATCAACGAATTAGAGCAATGCCATCGTTCCTTTCGCTATTACGATTTTTTCAAATAAATGTTTCCATAAACGTATGTATTAAATAAACTTGCAAAAATGGCATCAACATCACAATGTGTTGGTTTAAAGACTTTGCAATGTTGACGGTTATACACAAAAAGCACCAATGACATCAACATAACAGGAGCGGTCCCAAATCTCGACTAAATCCTTTACAACAACCAGTAAACCTGCAATAACAGAAACTACAGTAAAAGCGTAATCTGACACGACAACGACAGCCTCCTGCACATGTATAAAAACTGTTACAGTAGCAGTATGCTGCGCTAGCAGAATAACAGCAGTAACAGCAGCAAGTAGCAACAAAAACGGCCAGCAGGAGCAACTGCAGCAGTGGCAGCAAACAGCAATAGCAGCAAACCGCAACAACAGAAAGAAGAAGCAATCAGCAGCAAGTATTAACAGCAGCAAGCAGCAAGCAACAACCACAGCAGCAATAGCAGCAAGCAGCAACCACAGCAGCAGTAGCATCATCAGGAACATAAATATGAGCAACCCGCACTAGTAGTCCGAGGCCCCACCTCCTCAAGCGGTACTGATGCCTGTGTCCTACCGAACATCGGCCTCCGCACCGGTGATGGATGCCTTTCAGGACGGACACTGTCAGCCGGGACAGTTCATTCAACCGGCGACAATTGCCGCATTCAAGTGACCAAATTAACACAGTTAATCCTGCCAAAGCCGAGACATCGCTCAGAGGGGGGATGGCTTACTTCCGACCAATGGACGGCTCAGGGCTCCAGCGGCGCCTATTGAGGAGCAGCTTGCAATGGGCCTCCTAAGGGCTTCTTAGAGGTCTCCTGTTTAGGGAGGCACGATGCGAGTGTCGATGAAGGAGCTACAAATCGGGAACAAATGGTGAAGACGAGGGTGGAAGAAGGAGCTCCGCATCAGGAAAAAAGGTGAAGACGGTGACGAAGAAGAAGCTTCACATCAGGAAGTGATAGGTCAAGACGAATGACAAATATGGAGCTCCACGTCAGGAAGGTGAAGACGGATGACGAAGAAGAAGCCTCACATCTGGAAGTGACAGGTCAAGACGAGTGACGAAGAAGAAGCTCCACGTCAGGAAGTGACAGGTCAGGACGAATGACGAATAAGGAGCTCCACGTCAGAGAGATGAAGCCGGGTGACGAAGAAAAAGCTTCATATCAGGAAGTGACAGGTCAAGACGAGTGACGAAGAAGAAGCTTCACATCAGGAAGTGACAGGTCAAGACGAATGACGAAGAAGAAGTTGTACGTCAGGAAAAACGGTGAAGACGGGTGACGAAGAAGAAGCATCAAATTAGGAAGTGATAGGTCAAGACGAATGACGAAGAAGAAGCTTCACATCAGGAAGTGACAGGTCAAGACGAGTGACATAGAAGGAAGACGAGTGACATAGAAGGAAGACGAGTGACATAGATGGAAGTAGATGACCGGATGCGAAGGCTTTAGATAACAAAAATAAAAAAATGGAGACGAATATATTAATGTATCTATAATAGAGAGGAACTTCTCATTACCTTCAGAAATTATTTTGCAAAACGAGTACAGTTTCAATTATTACTTTTTTATTTACGAAAATGTTTCAGAGTGAGCGAGAGGCATGAGGGAATAAATGGGAATTATGCCTCAGAACATAAACGTAATCAATTCGACTGCAAGTTTGCTGCCAGGCAATATTGAGGCTGATACGTGACAAGTGCCCAATACATTCGTCTACCACATCAGGGGTAATAATACTTTAATGTTAGGTTATAATGACAAGTGCCCAATACACTCGTGTACCACATCAGGGGTAATAATACTTTAATGTTAGGTTATTATGACAAGTGCCCAATACATTCGTGTACCACATCAGGGGTAATAATACTTTAATGTTAGGTTATTATGACAAGTGCCCAGTACTTTCGTGTACCACATCAGGGGTAATAATACTTCAATGTTAGGTTATTATGACAAGTGCCCAGCACATTCGTCTACCATATCAGGGGTAATAATACCTTATGCTCTACAATGAACTGTCAACGCCAAAGATCTAACTTTCGTATTTTTATTCAAACACCCTTTTCACCTAATTGTGTATGTTTATGTGCGGTTTTGTGGTTGTATGTATGCAGCCATACGTCTGGAGGAAACATCCATATGAATATACTTACCTTAAGACGTGCAATCTCGATGCAGGAATGTCGAAAACATAACGCAAATATAAAGGAAAGTCCCCAACCTTTCTCTGGAGCCAATAGTACAGCAAGGAACACATCCATTGTTAAGGTCTAACACTGCAACTTACTCACAGGAGGGCGAGGACAACAAAGCAGCAGGAGACCCTTCCTTGGATGTAGCAAAACAGTGTAGTCCAGAGATAGGAAAGGTTTAACTGGAATGAACGATTTACGGCATCGATAATTACTTCAAAATAATTATTAGACTTAACAATTAATAGAAGCGATAATTCAGCTTTGGCCATTGCACAAAACAAATGTTAACGCACATTGACTCTTGACGAATGATAAGTACATTTCCCTGTTTTATTAGAGTTGTAGGGGACCGATGGAAATATTTTGACAATCTGTTTGATTGCTGTCTAGGCCTGTCTAGGCCTCCCTTACCCTCCAGTGCCATACAAATGTGGCATTTAAACCGCAAGTTGTGCTACCCGATTATATAAATCTTATTTGCTGCACAATTCTACCCATTTTTGTCAGCCGGAACTACAGAAAACTCCTGATTTATTGTGCACTGACTTTCAAGGAACAGCTTTCCGCGTCGTTAACATTTACAAGCAGTCCTTGTCCGCTCGCTTTGGAGTGATACTTTCGTCGGATAAATTCTTAGGAGCAAAATGATTCAAATGTTTGTTTGCTTCTATTTCATTAATAAGTGTTACATACGAAAGTGTTTGCATCCATGACAACAACTTCCCTTCCATATGTGAGCTATTCACCAAACGCGCCTCCACACTGGCCACCAGTCTCCGTGGACCCCCCCTCCCCTCCTTCATCCACAGCCCGTCCATCATCGTCTAAAGTCGTAATCACAGTCACCCTAGACGTGTTTTTTGTCTTCAAGCTGCTGCTCCATCGTCCTTTTTTGTCGTACCTGCGTCCGTCTGTCGGGGAGAGACTGAGTTCGTAGAACAAGGCGGTGACATTATCTTTACGGGTCATTGATGGAACCATGGAACAAGGCGCTGACATGACCTTTACGGGTCATTGATGGAACCATGGAACAAGGCGCTGACATGACCTTTACGGTCATTGATGGAACCATGGAACAAGGCGCTGACATGACCTTTACGGGTCATTGATGGAACCATGGAACAAGGTGCTGACATGACCTTTACGGTCATTGTTGGAACCATGGAACAAGGTGCTGACATGACCTTTTCGGTCATCGATGGAATCATGGAAGAAGGCGCTGACATGACCTTTACGGTCATTGATGGAACCATGGAACAGGGCGCTGACATGACCTATACGGTCATTGATGGAACCATGGAACATGGCGCTGACATGACCTATACGGTCATTGATGGAACCATGGAACATAGCGCTGACATGACCTATACGGTCATTGATGGAACCATGGAACAAGGCGCTGATATGACATTTACTGTCATTGATGGAACCATGGAACAAGGCGCTGACATGACCTTTACGGTCATTGATGGAACCATGGAACAAGGCGCTGACGTGACCTTTATAGTCATTGATGGAACCATGGAACAATGCACTGTCATGACCTTTACGGGTCATTGATGGAACCATGGAACAAGGCGCGTACATGACCTTTACGGGTCATTGATGGAACCATGGAACAAGGCGCGTACATGACCTTTACGGGTCATTGATGGAACCATGATACAAAGCGCTGTCATGACCTTTACGGGTCATTGATGGAACCATGGAACAAGGCGCTGACATGACCTTTACGGGTCATTGATGGAACCATGAAACAAGGCGCTGACAGCAAGGAGTTGACCATGACCTTGACGAGTCCTTGATAGGTGCTTCGATCAAGGCGGTGAAACCATAGAACAAGGCGGTGACAACGACCTTGACGGGTCAAACACGGTGGTAACAAGGACCTGGATGGGACCATAGAACAAGGTGGTGTCAATTACTTTGACAGGTCCTTGATGGGTCCCTAGAACACGGCGGTGACAATGACGTTGACGAGTCCTTGATGGGCTTCTAGAACAAGGCGGTGACAATGACCTCTTCGAGTCATCGAACCATGACAGTTTCCGGACATTAAATGATAGGATTATTAACGGGGCTTCCCTTCACATTTGCAACAAATAAAACAAATTACATCCACATATCTGTATTATAATTATATCCTTAATAAATGTACTACTATACGGTGTGCATGAACGAGAACAGGTAACTTTTATACCAAGGAAGAGCGATGTGTAAGATTGACGCTATGAGCATTATGAACGAGTGCCGCTTGGATTATCAGCAGCATGACGCGTTCACCAACGAATAATAATGCTGTATACGTAAATATACCTATGAACACGTTTATACCTATTTGTTTAATCTATGCTACATAAATTATTGCTGTTTTTTATGTGTTCGAACTTATTCTGCAAGTCCAACACATAAACAAAAAAGAAAAACGCTCAAACTTCTTAATAACATTTCCCACTAAAGGATGTTTTTTTCGCTGACAAGATAAGAGGAGACTTGCATGGTTTTCGTCCTTTCTATCAAAAGTGGCAGGATGGTGAGCAGCAAGAATTATATAAGCGGACCTTCCACGCAACAACGCCCAATGATGAAGTCCTGCTAATACACTGAACAGTCCATGACGAGAGAGCTCAAATATTAATGAATACTTATGATCAATTTTTGCTTGGTTCTGTTTTGTTGAATGAAGCAAGAGCGAAGAGAACCGTTGAGGTGCAGATCTCTTCGTGGATTCGATTAGTAATAGAAATGTTGTATTGGGAATGGTCTTCAGAAATGGCAAGCAAATACTAAGTATATAAATGTTTTTTTTTAATTATGAGCTAGGTCACTCCGTCGCGGCCAAAGTAACGTTTATTCGTGGTAACC
Organism: Gammarus roeselii; assembly: GCA_016164225.1. Lineage (NCBI taxonomy): Eukaryota > Metazoa > Arthropoda > Malacostraca > Amphipoda > Gammaridae > Gammarus > Gammarus roeselii. The sequence continues at coordinate 4,478 of SDVV010040856.1, read as the reverse complement.
CATAACTGTCAAGTAATCAAGAACTCAAGTAACCAATTACTGTCAAGTAACCAATTACTGTCAAGTAACTAATTACTGTCAAGTAACCAATTACTGTCAAGCAAAACACAATGGGAAATTGGTATGTATGGAACATATGCATTTAAATAGTAAATTTAAATCAAAAAAGTATGCTTTGAAACGCTCTGTGGCTTGTATAGTCATAAAGACGCTCTAATTCAGTTTCAACTGAGCGCGCGGTAACCAAGCCAGGCATTAATTATATTTGCATTTAAAAGCCGGCCTATGCATTTATTTCTTAGACTTATTGCCCAGCAGTTGAACGATGACCTTACCACGCATGGCCTCGGCCCCTCGTGTACGGGAGACGAATTCCTTGACGGGCTTTTGGATCTCTTTAAATGCAAATGGCGGCAAATTTGGTCATGTGTCCGCATATGCAGGCGAGAGAAACGTACGAACTGGTATTCCCATTATTATTCAGGGTATTAATATTCAGGGTAATAGTTAGGGAGCTTAATCTTATTAGGAGACTTGCAACAATGTTGGAACGAACTTAAGATCAACAGCGGTGCGCTCAGGCTGGCTGGGTGAGAAGAGGGACCATGAGTAGAGGTGAGGAGGGAGGAGATGGTGTGGGAGTGATGAAAGGTTACCCGCATGGATGCGGATAGACGATTAGAAGAGGGGCTAGATGCATATTATAGGTGGACGAGTGAGAAAGCCCTCATAAACACAGCGTACGTAGCGTATGGGAATGAATTAGGTAGATGATTGTAAGGGTCCTCATAAACACAGCGTATGAGAACGAATTATAAGTGGATGATTGTCAGGGCCCTCGTAAACACAGCGTATGAGAATGAATTATAGATGGATGATTGTAAGGGCCCTCATAAACACAGCGTGTGAGAATGAATTATTGGTGGATGATTGTAAGGGCCCTCATAAACACAGCGTGTGAGAATGAATTATTACAACGACGAAGGCATATAGGATATGCCTGTTCAATTTCAAAGGTTAGCAAGTTTGATGAAAAGGTTCTCAAACGTTAAACAAATTGAATGGCCACGAACAAACGACCTCAGTATGGAAAGAGGATGCGTCAAAATGAATTAGGATGACGCAAAACTATCGACCATTTCAGAGTCTCTGGCCCACCTTCCCATTTCATGTATAATACATGAAAAAGATGCAGTGAATAGTTTGGGAGAAATCAAGTTCAATTTAGGGTTGACTATCTCTAATTAATGTGTTCACGTCTGCAATATTAAAGGTAAAATGATAGAAAATAGAGACTATTTCAGCAAAACCTGATTTGTACTGTAACAACCATCCTTGACACACACGTAACCAATTGATCTATGCACTATACTGGCTTACACTCTCCATGAACACAAATATAGGAGTTTGAATGCGCTCAATGCAAGATCAAGTCCTGCATGCTGTGATGTAAATCACTGTCGTTGTGAGGAGGACATGTGTCCCTTGAACCTGCATGCTGTGATGTAAATCACTGTCGTCGTAAGGAGGACATGAGTCCCTTGAAGCTCTCAGCATGGATTTCCACACCCGTCAGAATACAGCCGCTTGGCTAATTGAGGATCTCAGATTCCCTTCAATCCCTCTGCTCTTTCCTCTGGAAGAGAAACAATGCCATTGATTATAAATTATGAGGAGAATATAAGCGGGCAGTTCGAGATCACTGCTAGTGATGCTATGAAAGCGTGGGAAAAGGCATGAATACCAACGCAAAAGATACGTCATGTTGTAGAACAAATAAGGGCACTGTGCGCCGAATGGTTGAAACTTGAAAAAAATAAAGAAAATAAGAAGAAACAGTTTTCTGAAATGAAAGATAAACAAACAAAACCAATGGAACAAGGATTTGAAAAATATATATTTGAGATTGCACATAAAAATGCCATTGATGACATTGATAATGATGAAGATCGCGAATTTTCCAAAAAACAACGACAACAGAGAAGGAAAGGCAAAATGATTGGATTTGTTGGCCCTGCATTCTCTGATAAAGATGACCCAGACGAGACAAGAAACAAGATGAGTCATGCAGCTCCATGAACTGTTCACCGAAGCCCCAACAAACGAGAAACAATGAATCCATAAATGATTGGAGTAAGAAATGATTGAAGTAAGAAATGATTGGAGTAAGAAATGATTGGAGTAAGAAATGATTGGAGTACGAAATGATTGGAGTAAGAAATGACTGGAGTAAGAAATGATTGGAGTATGAAATGATTGGAGTAAGAAATGATTGGAGTAATACAACTGGAAGATTTTCTTACTGATAATAGAAACCTCTTTTCTTGAAATACTAAATTTGCATTGTCACTTTTCGAGAAGGTTGCAAATTAATGAAATGAGGATGAAAGCTACTTAAACGCAAGTAAAATCGGTCAAGGACTGTTAGTGGTGAATTATATGGAAAAATAATTCGAATAATTACTGAATATAACGTACAGATAACCAATGATGAAGAACACTGACAATGTTTTGGGCAGGTGGTTAAAAAATACCAAACTGCTCTTCCGGATAAAAACAAGAAAACAGTTGTGTCAAACAAAAAGTAAGCAGCAACTTGATTGCAAATGCTTAGACGCGTTATGATAAGCCTGCAGTGGAACTTCCACAAACAAAAAAGTAACGCAACAAAAAGTGTACCTCAAGGGTGGTGTTGAAACCATTGAAGCTCATCAGCATCCAATATGAAGACTCTCAAATTCCAAACTCTACAACTTCAAACTAAAATTTATTTTGAAATTGGCTACGAAATAGTGATGGACTTTGTATCAACACTGAGGATTTCTCATTACTCATGTTTGGCGCTGCTGTTTGAAATATTGGATTTAAGGAAGTGCGGATCAATGTGAATTACGGTATTGACAACTTGCATACAACATCCTCTCCAGAATATCAACCAATTGACAGGGTGAGCTAACAGCAAAAAACTAGATCCATAATTTTGCATCATCCTAAGTGTGTGAGGCCCATAAATGCATTACGATCTAATCAATGCCCTTTTTCATCAAGAAGATTGTATTAGCATGGTCGAGGTCAGAAGATAAATTCATGATTCAGGAATGAAGAACCGTAATGTACCCTCTGTAAAATAAACTCTTTACTTGTGAAGTTTTGATTCCAACGTTCCTTCAGTGAGGTTGTAGTGTTTATGTATTCATAGACTTACAGATGTTTCCTTCTGAATGTGGAGATGGCCGAGTGAGTGCACATACTTGCATACATACACACACACACGCGCACAATCTCTCAGCGGAGATGGTAGAATCCACGCATTGATGGTCCCTGAAGCTTAAAAGCATTAGATGATGCATTTAGGCCTCCACCAGCATAAGCAGTATCAATATGCATCACTCGATCTATCGCCAGAGTCACTTAAATAATGACATTTAACCAACATTCAATGCATAGCATACCTGCATCAAAATCCTAGTTACCATCCCGTTGAGAAGCACTTTTAACTGCAATAAATATTCCTTATTTACCCGTAGCCAACAACTCGACAGGCCGTTGCAAACAACTCCGCCACGCTCCACTGTTCCTCTAACACATGTGGACAAAAAAATTCTGGTTTAGAGTACAGATTAAAAGTGGAAAGGAATAGAACGAAGAACCTTCCCAATCATTAGGTCCCGCTCGCACTGTATTTGTGTCTGGAATTGAAGCTCGAGTTCGACCCTTCTTTGCTCAAACCGTTGAGTTTATGGGGCGCGGGCGTCAAACGGGATGACTCGATTAAAGTTAACCGCATAGACAGACAAGACAGTCTCCAACCAATGAGCATTTCCATTCGGTTATAGTCCTGATCTCAATGAAGAGAAATACCCAACCACACCCCATTTTATGTCTGGATATAATACGGGCACACGCAATTATATTATTTCTTGAGAGGGTAGCTATGTATAGAAAGGTAAAGCGTGAAGGTCTCGGGTAAATTAACGGTGGGAATCTGTTTCTCTGTCATTGAATTTTTGTTCACACTTGCCTGCGGTAAAATAAATAAAGATTGAAGATATAGTAAACACAAATGACACATGTTTTTTTTCTTGTTTTAATTTTAGTCGTCTGCAAACTAGTACAGCACCATGAAATTCAGACTGGACCAGATAATGAACAGTGCATGACCTCATTAATTTCCTGCTTTATATACCTCATTTTGAGGTAAGTAGATCGTCATAATTGTTGTTATTTGTATCCGTCTCATGATAGATAAACCTAATGCTGGCTATCAATCGACAGTGTCTACCTACGCGTATATTAGTCTGAACGACTTGAGTTCCGCGTAACAACCTAATGCTGGCTATCAATCGACAGTGTCTACCTACGCGTATATTAGTCTGAACGACTTGAGTTCCGCGTAACAACCTAATGCTGGCTATCAATCGACAGTGTCTACCTACGCGTATATTAGTCTGAACGACTTGAGTTCCGCGTAACAACCT
>SDVV010040855.1:0-10496 GCA_016164225.1 Gammarus roeselii | reverse complement strand
ATATGTCACAAGTGTATAACAGGGGTACCCAGACTAAGTCGCTGCTCTAATGTGGCTCAACTGCTGTCGTGATGACTGGTTATGATGATGAGGTGTCCCAATTCCCAAATTAACCCGAATAACGAAAAATTTCCCGAAAAGAGGGCGTGCTTTAGCTTATGTGTGAGGCATGAACTCTCCAATGAAGAGGCAGCTGTTATCCTGGTTCCTTGGGACTTATTGGCACACGATATTCAAGGAATGTGAGACTCCGCCTCACATTCCTTGATTATCTGTGTCCTGCGACCACCCCTCAGACGGTTAAGCGAGTAATTATATAGCTCGGTTCGCCATTAAATAACATTCCTCAGGTAAGTCACACAATCAGAGGGAATCGCTGTTCGCAACAAGAAACACTTTCGAGCGTGGTGGAAATATATACAGAGCAGGTATTCCATTAAGTAATCTGAACATAAGTGGCTAGACGAACACTTGTTTCTCCTGCAGTGAGAAACTGAAGCTCTATATTTTAACGGCAGTCGCTAAAAGACGTACAGTCTAGGGAACAAATGAAGCGTAGAAACGTAGTGTTATAACACCTTGTGTGTGCAAATTGTCAAAGGCGTTTTGGTAGTTTAGGTAATCGTACACGTTGAGTCGTGCTGAGTGTCGTCTTCTTGCTGATGGACGGGACGGTCACGAATCAACATTACGATAATTTTGCACGCGACCGTCGTCAAACTGATTGGCCTATAATTGCTGGCCGATTGTAGGTCCCCATTTCTGAAGATGGCCGTGAGCTTGGCAAATAAACTATCCAGTCATCAGGAATCTTGCCAATACCCTTTGATAAATTAAAAATATTGGCCCGGGAATCCGTCAATCATTCTCGAGTTTTCTTAGGAACTCTTGGGTGGAAGCAGTCGTGCCCATCGGACTAAGAAATCTTAAGTTCTTCCAGCTGCTGAACAATTTCCTAACTAGTGAACACTACGTAGCTGAGGGTAACATTCCTAGCCTAAACAGTATCTTGTTCATAACCGGTGCTCTCAGCTGTGAATTTGGAGAAAAATAGCTATTCAGGACACTGACGATGACCTCAGGTGGCATACTGAGAACACCATCAGCATCTTTTTGCTGGCCAACCAAATCCCTAATGACTCAACGCTCATTGACGTAGAGATATAATTCCTTAGTGTTCTCTTTTGAGTTGTTCGCTGTGTTTTTCTCCAGCGATTAGAGGACCAGACTAGCCCGATGGCTGTTAAACACGCCAGGCAATGCAGTTTACAAACATTGTCCTTGGCATTCCTCCATCGTTGCGAATTCAGTCCGTCGCGGCGATTTAAGGCCCTTGCGACTTCGACATACTACCATGAATGCCTGATCCTTTCTGCGGGATCAATTTTCCTTATTGGTAGGCGCCAGTAGCTGACCTCGCAAACTCTCTCCTCGAGGATATGATAGCAAGTATCCGCCGTATCGCCTTTCAGTTGTACGATCAAATCACGCACACCTGTTGTTCTTTCATCCTTTAAAGTCGGCAGAGGGGCTGCAAGGGGAGTTTTGATGGCAAATTCCACCATGTTGCGGTCAGCTCCTCTTAGTTTGTGGGCAACTAAAATATTGCCGACCGGGTGATAATCAGTTGACAAGACTAGATCCAGAATGTTTTTCCCCGGGCTGGTTCACGAGGATACTGGATCATTCCAATGTCAACGGTAAACGCCGTTAGTTTGTTGCCTTGCGGTTTGTGAAATTAGGCTCCTCAAGTCAATGTACGAAATATTTAAATCCTTGAAGATAATAGTCGCGGGATTATTCGAGACTATTTCTTACAATTTCTCGTAGAGCATGACATCGAATTTTCGAAAGGATGGGACTCTTGCGGTACACGAATGCCAACTGATTTGTCGCATGTTCCATTTTAATTTCTTCATTGAATATTTCGTAAGAAAATGTGGCGAGTGGCGTTCTAAGAAATGGGTACAGGGTCACCTTGATGTACAAGACCTTCCCACCTTCTCTTTCACTAGGGGTAGGCTTGCCCACGCTGAACATTTTGTAGCCTAGTATCATTACTTCCGCTACCAGTTTTTTACTCTGGAGATTAAGCCATGTTTTGTTTAGGCCAATGACATCAAACCAGTACAGGGTCATCGGTTCCCTTCTGTTCGTCAAAGTTTGGGGCATAAAATTGCGCGTTAGAGAGAGAATCCTTAAGACAATGCTGGTTTCGGTCTCTGGCTTCTCCATTGAGAGGGCCTCGACCCGGAGATATGTCCTCCCGTCCGAGTCTTGTAACGCATCTATCTTACCCGTAGCCTCCTCCGCTCCAGTCAGAGAATTTGCCGCAGGCACGGAGCCCTCCAGATATTGTTCTCTAGGAGAAAAACTGCATGGTTTTAAACACGCTGGTCCCCTGGTTTTTGGGTATGATATTTTTTACCGATTATATGGAGCAAGTTGCCTAGTCTGCCATTTTCTTTGTCATTCAGCTGTTAGCTGTCTTCTAAGAATAGATCGAATCTTTCCCGAAAGTCATGGAACAAGTTGATGAAAGATACACTTTGGTCTTGAAAATAGTCTCAAGTGCTCGATTTGTATTGGCGAGTTTGCTGTACAACTTGTCATCATCATTCCTTCGTGGTAGGATGTATGTGATAACCACTCGACTCGTCTTAGACTTTAATTCAAAAATCCCCTGCCTCTACTTGGCAAGCAAATTTTCAGACCTCGTCCGCTTTGGATCGTTAGTACCTACATGACTGATTATGAGAGTATCCGGACTGGAAACCTCAACCTCCGTAAAGGCACCTTGGATCATATCAAGTGCGGCACCCGGCTCGCAAATGACTTGCCTCATTGTCTCACACTGCAAAACCAATCCATCCCATGATGACGGACGATAAAGTCAATTTCGCCGTCCAGGTCTGTGAATCTTTCGAAGGTGTTCCGCGTTGATATTACGAACGCAGGACGGTTCCCAAAAGTAAACCGATTTCGGACCTAATCGTATCCTTACGAATCTACGCGGCCCCGTCGAGTTAAGGTGAGGATACGATTCTTGGATGTCAAGGTCTGGAGTGTCAGCTTTATCCTGCGATTTGATTTCCGGATAGACGATACCCACTTGGGAAGACTGTAAGTAGGTGGTGGACATGGGTTTCGTGGTGGTAGCAGGTTTCGGGCTCATGTCCAGTACCCATCTCCCATACATGGAATTTAGGGTGGAGTCGAGTTGGTGTTGCATGCTCTTACCCACAACTTCACGGTAGAAAGTCAGGGCTTGACCCCTAAGACTCCTCCGCGATCGAACTGGGTCCCACTGACAACTCTTTTCTGTAATGATTCTTCATCTAGGTGTAGGGTATGGATAACAGGATTGCTTAGTTTCCCTAGTTTTCACGCGTTTTCCGCCAGGCCTTTGCTATCCATTGCCATGTCGAAACCTAAATTTCTACCTAGGGTTGAAGCAAAAACCTGATGGACCTTCTTTGCACTGACATTGTTCTCCCTAGCCTTTGCAAGTTCAACCTGGAACTCATGAACAAATCGCTGGTTTTGTCGGTCGATGCCGCATCCATACTCACGTACAAGTAGTTAATACCGGAGCGAAACATCGATCGAGACAGTTTTATCGGCGGGTGTATGGATGGGCGACTATGGGGCGACCATAAATAGTGGGTAGGAGAGGTCGAGGCAGTTTTATCGACGGGCGTATGGATGAGCGACCATGGGCGACCATGAGGGCTGGAACCAATTTGACCGGATTAGTGGAGGTTTATAGATAGGGGTAAATAGAATTAGTTTTGGCGCTGGCGGGCTGGGCTTTGTCACTGATAGGGTGGGCGAAACCGGAACAGATTTAAGCGGAGCCAGAACCGGTTTTTGTGGACGGCAACGCGAAGAGGGAAGGGGGGGTAGTCCCCGTTTTTCGATTGTATTTAGGAGTATTTTCGTGTTTTGAACATTTTTTTTATGTTATTGTATTTATATATATGTTTTTTTTCTATAGATGAAAGTATTGGGTACGTTTTGGTCAGGTGACCTAAAGGGTCGGATCCTTATCTATCTTATCACATCCTTATCTAGTTTATCGCTGGCTAACAGGTGGGTTACGGGAAGCGGGTGGCTAACGTGTGGCTAACGGACGGACGGGTGGCTCGCGTGGTGGTGGATGGCGCTTTCGAATGTATTTGAGAAGGTTCTGTCTATATGTACATTTAATTTTTTATTGTATTTCAATGTTTTATTGTATTTATGTATTTTTTCCTTTAGACGGTTTGGCTGCACTATCCTGGAAGGAATAGGTCTAAACCACAATATTTTTTAGAGGGATAGGTGTAGGGGCCCTTAGGCAAATGTTCACTACGCCTCTGGAATTTTCGTCAGGTATGGCTGCTCTTAGCTGTTCTTTGTCTTATCAGTATCTTTCCGTGGCCGATTTGCCATAATTTCCATGTTTTGAGTGTCTGTATCATTATATATCTATGTCTGGATTATAATTCCATATATTTTTCTGAGTAGATTATGTTTGTATTCCTACCTAGTTTGGGTATAATAGACTCATTCGATGGTTGGTTGGTGGGTCCTCGCGATTGGATTTTTTTTTATTTTCGTTTATCATCAAATTGTGTATATTGTTTATAGGAATAGTATGTTGAGTATGTTTTAAACCTTGATTTGCAGTATTAGCGTGCGTTCGGCTCTACTTGGTACCAGCCTGATGTAAAGGGGTAGAATTGTATATGCAGTTGACGGGTTGATGTTTGTATTTAGGGTTGATGAAGCAGCTTTGCTACGAGAATCTGTATACCCCATAACGCACTATCCAGTTTGAACCTGATGTATCGGTATTATCATGTATCCTCAGGTTTCAAATGAACCGTTATCAAGCGGCTGTAGCATGTTCGGGTAGTCTTATCTCGATTCTTTTTGTAAAGCGCGTATCGGTCGGATGCATCCCTCAGCGAGAGTAGCTGGAGCTTACCTAAACGATATGGATTTATTGTAAGTTTTCACAGTTGTGATATGTATACATATTGATGAACGGTTGGTATATGCTGAAATGTATTGTTTTCAGAATTTTTAATAGTTATCTCATACAGCAATAATAATTTTAGGTTACTTTAGGTTTGCACTTTATATGTAGAACATAATTTCAGACATGATTGGTCGGTTATATCATAATTTATTATATGTTTGACATTCTGTTACGTTCAAGCCGTGGGTTCCTAAGTTAAAGAAGATTTGATTTTCCCCTGTTTTGGTGTGCCATTGAATTTTTTTTTATCAGTTTTGTATTTACCACAGCGTGTTTGTGTAGAAGTACTCCACATCATTTACTATAAGTTTCAGTTATGTAAATCAGTCACATATCTTGGCAACTTATTCACGCTAGTTGTTTGATATGTTACACGCTAGTTTTATCTCGTACATCATGGTTTTTAATGTATATTATTTTTGGTATGGTAGAGAATTGATCGTGTTACTTATTATAACTTGACCAGTTCAGTATATTTCATTCAGTTTTGTAGGTTCTCTGTAGAATTTCCATCTGAAATGCAAGATTTTGTCTATTTTATACAGTTTGAGGAATATTGGGATATATTACGTTTAAATCTGAAATGTAGAGCATTATTTCAGGTGTAATTAGTTGGATGTTGTATCATTTTACTGTTTTATATATCTTCTACGTCCTGTTATAAAGATTGACGTGGAAAAATATAGCTATAGAAGATTCGATTCGTTACAAGCTTGGTCTTGTTGTTAGTTTATTGTATATTTTTTATAGGAATAACGTCATACATCAATGTTTGGAAGGAGTTAGAGGAGTCCCTTAGACAAAAGCTTGTTGCGTTTGTGTTTATTTGTATAAGTAGACCGTTTTACTGTGATGGATACCCACATATATCATAGCTTTTACGTTAATTATGATAGAGTAATGAATTACCTAGTTATTTAATATTGTTGTGTTATGGTTACACGGTAATCATAGGAATATATGTTTAAGACGTGTAAGTCCGTACTGCATCTTTGTGGAATTTTCGTCATCAATCCCTAGTATGTGTAGAGTTTAATTTTTTAGGAGGCGATTTTCTATGTGGATTGGTCCTGGTGTAGAGGCGGTTTTTACTCTTCGGTAGTCATTTGGACTTCATCCAAGTTCAACGTGAATTTGTAAGTTCTTGTGGTTGTTGTTCATGAGTTCCATGGGTTGTAGTAAATCACTACTGGTCGTTGTAGTGATTTACTAAGGTCGTTAGTAAACAGAAGCCCAGATTTCACGGCCACACTCTTTGGAACTCATGTCAGGCCCATTCATGACAATTGTAACTGTGTATGAATTCTTGGTTATGTCCAGGATGTGACTTTGTTCGAAGCTGTTCATAGAAAATGTACTAATCAGATGCATGGTATGTCTGAGGTATTGTACCATGACTCACTGTTGCCTTTAAAATTTATTACATATCAAGGGTAGCTTGCTGAGATGTGACCTAATAGAGCATTGTAGAATTCGTTGTTATGACACAGTGGGCTTTGATTTCGTCCCACTAGAGGCATAGCATTAGTTAGGTCTAGGAATTTGTAATAGATTGGAACGGACACCGTAGTTTTATTACTTTATTATGCAGAAACTCAGTGTTTGTTTTAATTGTCAGATTTTTTTTCGTTATGGCTGCTATAGTTGTATACGATCTTAGTCATGAGCCAGATCACGTGTGATATTGGTGTAGGTTGTATCAACTGGGGTGTGGTAGGATGCGCCGTACATCATAGTCAATCAATGTCGGTTAGGGTTGAGTAGAGATCTGATTTAGCTATTTTATAGTTGTTGTTGTATAATTTTGAACGGTTATCATAGGGATATAACTAACTGTATTAGAAATAAATCCGCCTAATTTCATGTAATGTTGGGTATAAAATACACTTAATTGGATGTAGTGGTACAAGATATTATTAGATTTTTTACCTCTCAACGTTGGATTTGGGTTCTGTTTCAAGCTTGCTGGCACCGTTGCCGCTCCATGTAAGCATATAAAGGGTCGGTACCGATACCGGCATCATGTAGGCATTTGAAGAGTTGAACCCTGCACTCTGTAGACACATACACACATTTGTACGCATATACAGGCTCGGTCTATATCTGTAACATTTTTCCCTATAGGTTCGCGACGTAGGGGGCCGTAACCCTAAGTCTCCTAACCTATTTTAATCAAACCATGAATTGTATATATATATATTTTTTCCTGACTTCATACTTATGTTTGGTATTAATTCATTGATTTGACATTTATTCATAGCAAACCTCTTGACTTGGCTCTATAGTTTTACCAATCCTTAGCAGTTTATTGCTATATGTAATTTTTTTTCACTTTACTTCTTACAAGCCTAGTTATCGATTAGTTTCACGTAATGTTACGTTATGGCTCGTTAGTAGACTGTAAACTTCAAAACGATTATGTAAGCTTGTCGCATATGTCGGTGATTGTTATGGGTGTGAAAGCGTTTAGCAATGAATTCATACGTATTTTTTCAATATGAATTCACCATCTTTACTGTTACAAAAAAATATTGTGTTGTATTGTTGGATTGGTTGCTCGATTTATGAGATGATCAGTTTTGTGTCATGTTATATTGATTACCTAGGAAAGAGTATTGGTATAAGATTACTTAACTTGATTTTCCTTACCGTTTTCGTCTATTATAACGAATATTGAAGAAATCCACTCGATTATTTTACTACAGATCTGTGATGTTAGGTCTGCAGTCAACAAGATCTAGGATATAAATCATGCCAAAGGTACAGAATTAGCAAAATATATATCAATGTACGACCTTATAGATCAACTACCACTGAATGCAAAAAGGGTTGCCATACGCTGCCAGATGCAATAATACCTCGGCAACCTAACCTAACAGTCATCCTAACCAATAGATATGTATTTTTATTCACGTTTGATGCATGTGCATGGCATTGATATGTATGAATATCTCCCTTAGGGTTGTTTGTTCAACATATCATTAGCAGTTTGGATACGCTTTTCCAATTTTTATCCAGCAAATATCTTTTTGCAGTTGTTTGGATTCCAGAATTTTATCGATATCTCTATTACATGTTTGAATGAGACTCAGCAGGTAGGTTCCTATAGAACTAATGCACTTCAATTCGTTACAATTTTTAATGTGGATCAGTTTCACGCGATGTTAGGTTCAAAGATCTAGTCCCCCTAACCAACTTAACCAATAATTATATATTTTCATTCAAGTTTGATGGTAATGTATGATATTTAGTCATGATTTTATGCGATATGCATATCAAATCCCTCCACACGGCTTTATTTTACGTAGCATTTTTTTAATATCACACACCATGCACGCTTTTGTACGCATATGCAGGGTCGGTACCGGCACTATGTAGGCATATACAGGGTCGAATTCGGCACCTGTGCCGGTACTTGTGCCGGCTTCATGTTGGCATATACAGGGTCGAAGCCGGCACCATGTAAGCATATACTGGGTCAAAACCGGCATCATGTAGGTATATACACACTTTGGACGCATATACAGGCTCGGTTAACATTTGCAGTATTTTACCTTCCATCTGGGATTTTCCAATAGAACTGATTCCCTTGCTTTTGTTACAAGATAGGTAATGTGCATCAGCTTTCCGTCATGTTGGGTTGAAAGATCTAGTCATCTTAACATAACCTAACCTATTCTAACCAAGAAATATGTATTATCAGTCGAGATTTAGGCTTACATATGATATTCAGTCATTGGTTTATGCTCTATACATATACACTCTGCTCTTAGTTTGATCCATCATTAGCAGTTTGAATACAGTCTTCCAATTTTGATTGAGTGAAGACCCCCATTTAAGACTGTGATTGTTTGATTGTTATAAATATTTCATAATAATTTCAAAATTTGCCACAAATTTACATCGTTTCCCCTTATGTTATGCGCACCCAACCTAACCTAACCTATCTTAACCAAGAATTCTGTACTTATATTCCACTCTTCAAGCTTATGCAAGATATTTCTCTCAGTGATTTATGCTCTATGCATATCCACTTACCTCTACATTTTCTCTATCATTAGCAGTTCGTATACACTCTGCCAATTTTGATTTACCATTTGCATCCTTGGTTTTTCATAAGTATATTATGTCATTGTTGAATAGTTATAGGTAATTCTTATTATTTATTTTTTCGTGAGATTTATGCATGAGCGTCGTTTGAGACATCCCATGTACTGCTTTTCAAACTCTGTATATGTCATATGTAGACTGTATTATACCAAATTTTAGTCGTGGCTGGTGATACAAGATGATAGTCTTGCTAAAGCAACCACTGGTCAACCTAACCATGGATTATGTGTCATCGTTCGAGTTTTTTTCGTGCTTACGTGTGATATTCAGTCTTTGATTTAGGATTTATACAAATAAAATATCTCCACTTGGTTCTATATTTTGATCGCTCAGTTGCAGTTTGAATTCGCTCCTTCAATTTTTATTGAGTAAAGACCACAATTTTGATCTTTGATTTGTTTGAATGTTACAGGTGATCCATATTATTTTTCAATTTGACACAAATTTTACATCACTTTCACCTGCCTGTTATCTATACCCACCTCAAGATAACCTAGCCTTTTTTAACCAAGAATTACGTCTTTTTTTAACACAAAGGATTCATGGTTATGTTTGATGTTTATTAACTAATTTATGCGTTTTACATATGGAGCTCTCCACCCGGCTCTATATATCAGTTACACCTAGATTATTTATTTGCATAGTCCCTATCTGTTCATTTTTAGACGTAGATTGTTTGAATGTTATAAGTAATTCATATTCGTCACCAGTTTCATTCAAACGGACACATGGTCTCAGACTGGGTTTTCTAAATTTTTCTTCGACATCTTCTGGCACTACACCCCTAACGTCCTACACCTATTATTTTCATATTCAACTTCATCAGTTCTATAAACTGGACCATGACTTAGTTTGAGATGATGCCATAAAATACATGACGATTTATCATTATTCAACTTTGTTTTCTGCAAATTTAGTACCCATCCCCCATTCCTACACTATTATTGAAAGCGCCAAATCAAGCTATACCCTATCTTCTTCAACAGTATCACAACATCGACTGTGTGTTTGTACATGTGTATGTTCAAGCGTATGTACGTGTTTATGAGTAAAAATAATAATAAAAAAATAAAATAAAATTCAAAATTTCAATAAAATTTTCAATTTTTCGAGGCCCGGACCTTACTTTACTTAGTAGCCAACTGATTACTTAAATTGACCGACTTGGCTCTGTTCTCCCTCAAATTTTTTGAAATTATTTTTAAATTCTGAATTTTATATTTTGTTATTCATTTGTTATTTACACGAAATCACGAAAATACTCCCAAATACAACCGAAATTCCCCCCCCCCCGTCTGCCCCCCCCCCCTCCACGTCGCTGTTCGCTAAAACCGGTTCCGGCTCCGCCCACATCTGTTCC
>SDVV010040854.1:0-10496 GCA_016164225.1 Gammarus roeselii | reverse complement strand
ATATATGTATTCACCACATGTCACATGGAAACATAAATAATTGAATTTATATCACCAAAACAGTTGCTCCCTTATAAGTCTCACAAACTTTTCGCACAACAATTATATGAAGTGTGTAGATCGTGGTTTTTCTTGTTGACTATAACTGTCAAAATATTCCATCCATATTTATTATACATGGTATAATGGCAAATGTTATCATATTTCTTATGTCTTCGAAAATTACTAACATATGCCCTACTGCATTGGCAATGTTTCTCTGACAGTCGTCAAATGAGTTTCAAGGAAACGACAAACTTTTCTTGTCATCTCATGAAATTGAACATGCAAAAGTGTTTGAACCATAACCATGTTTTGTTAACTATGAAATAGACAGGACTTCTGCTTGGCATTAAGTATTGGTCGTCTGCGTATTCCAACCCTTTATGCCACCGACGCCATGATCTGACTCATCATACAAATCATTAACATTTTACCGATCATCTTGATTGTCTTTCCAATTTATATTACAATTTTTATCCCTGAGTGAAGTATTCAATAATAATTGCTCTGCTCACTCCACCCTTCGTCCAATATCCTAATTATTTTCTGTTTCCAATCGCCTAACACTTTTGTTCAACCATCACACCTCCCATTTCAAACCTACCAGGCTTCTCTTCTTCAATAGACAGTAATCGCCTAACACTACTGATCAACCATCACACCTCCCTTTCACTTCTACCAGGCTTCTCTTCTTCAATAGACATTAATCGCCTAACACTATTGATCAACCATCATACCTCCTCTTTCACACATACCAGGCGAGGAGCCTTGCAGCGATAGGAACATCCCCTTAAAATTCGTCCAATTATTTACGTACTTTTTTGAAAGAATGGTAATCCCGGAGTAAACCACTAATGAGCAGAAAAAACTTCCTTCTTCTACTTGAACAAGAAGAATACTCTACTGTGTTTCAAGTTTTGATTAATTACCTTTAAATTTTATGACGCACGGACGCTTCCTGGGGAAAAAATTATTGTTTGACAGTGCAACAGATTATCGATGAAATTGAAACATAAGTAAGGTAGCCAATAAACACAAGGCATTCATATTAAACAGAAAAAACTCGTTAAAACCATATGATATGAAGTACAAATTGCGGAACGCCAAGTATTGTGCACTAGCAATAATGTTGTCATTTTTAATGTTGACAAACTAACAGGTTGTCAGCTGCTTTCAGGCAGATGCTTAGTTCGATCGGCCGTTTACCACGGAGCTGTTTATCATGAGTACACCACATGGAATTTTCTGGCGATAAAAAACGCATTGTTCCGTAATGAGAAAAACTTTATAGGCACTTCCACAATCCCCGCTGGAGCTGAGCTGCCAGGGTTCATGGAAATCGTTGGAAAGAGAAGCCTCCAAGCTATAGTTACTGCACTTCAAAAAAGATCAATATCACGAACGTGACGTCAAGTCAATGTGGGCTCTGACAAATTACGACAAATTGCCATTAGTTTCTTTCGATCAATTCCAGTCACTCACTAAGCCCATGTAAAAAGGATGCAAAGGGTGTAATAAAAACAGTACATTTCACAGACCATCGATTACTTCGGTACTTGATAATTCGTGAACTGGATTGACTTCAGGCCGTTTGAACTTCAGCCCGTTCGATTTTTTATAGATCTCAATGATTTGTTTCACATCTCGGTTTGAAATCTGAAACGCCTCATGTTCATGACTCTAGTAATTCTATGTTTTATCATAATTAGTGTCACTATCATATAGTAATGTTGGATGTAAATCTTTGATTACGTCACGTCGTTTGCAATGATAGGATCAATTTACGATTGTCCGCTTGTTATCGCCGATATTGTGGTTGATAAAATGTCGTCGTTGCAAGAGTCTTGCCCATCTTCAGGTTAATTTTGGAATGTTGTTCATCAAATACATTTATAGTCAGAGTCTAATGAAATATATTTGAAACAAGTTTAGTGGTCGGTAAATATAATGAACAACAATAAATTCATAATAACATCACAAGATAACTCGTTAGAGAGTAAATGGTTTTCTGAACAGTCGTATGTCATTTCTATGGAGCACAAATGGTTTAATAACTCACGAAAGAAACGAACGGAAACCCTTAACACGGGATCAAAACTAGCAAAACCAGGAGCAAGAATTCGTGGCGCTGTCAAGACAAACCCCTGACAAAAGAACTGGGTTCGGCAGCAGAACAAATTATGGCAGTGAATCGAGTGACTCTCGAGAGAAATGTCAGCCAAAACAGATAGAAAAGGAAATAAAAGTTCTATGATATGAAATGTGCAGTCACTAATGCCCAAGATGGATCTGCTTCAAGCTATCGTGAAAACAATCGAATATGACATAGTTGGAATCAATTAATCTTGGCTGGACATGAATGACAGGAATCTCCAGGCGCAAATAAGACTGCAAGGACTCAGGACCTTCTGCTTAGACAACCTTTCTCAAAGCAAGAGTGATTCAGGAGGGCCAGTGCTTTATGTCAAAGAAACCTTTGCCCGCTACTTCGTAAAGTAATATCAACGCAGACTTACGAGGTAATCCAGGTCGACACTATGCCGTTTGAAGAAATACTACGATAAATTTTACTAGGATACCGATATCCAAGAATAACGATAATGGAAGAAGATGTTCTCTTTTACGAATTGGACAATATAATTTCCTCATCCCATGAAAGTATCTTGATGGGGAACTTCAATCTACCTGACATCGATTGGACAACACTGGAAGCTGAATTACGGAGCGGCAGGTTGATACGACTCGTCAAGAATAACAACCCAAATCAGAACGTGGAATAACCAATCATAGGGTATCTCATCTTGGACCTTGTTCTGTCGACTGAAGAGCAACAAATAGAACTGGTAACAGATAGTGAAATAAATGGCGATCATCATGGTATTGAACTCCAAATCACAGCATGCAGAACAACACAAGAATCAGCAAGGTATAACTACAATTTTTGGAGAACAAATTTTGACTGTTTGAATGAGAAAATCACAAACATAGACTTCGGGTACCAGTTCGATGACAGGACTGCAATATAATAGATAGAGTAGTGCAAGCAAGCGATACATTCCAGAGAGAAAAGTACACATACGAAAAATCCACTAGGCAGAATAGTGAAGTACATGAAGCAATTACTCGCCGACAGACATTGCACCTAGTCCACAAAACTAATCCGACCCCAGAGTCAGAACAAGCGCATCAGCGGGCTGGTAGAAGAGTAAAGAGTGTGGTCAGAAGCGACAAGAGGAACTAGGAAAAAATGTTGCAAAAGCGGCCAAGCGCAACCTCAAATATTTCGATGCATATGTGAACGAGAGACAACATTGGCCCTCTTCGAAATAGTGCAGGTGATATAAAATCATCCGATGTAGACATGTCTATGATACTCAACGAATACTTTGTAATCGTCGCCACAGTAGACGGTTACAGTCGATGAATACGTTTCATAAGTTAGCGCTTAGATATGTGAGCTTTATCTAATGCATCCATTACCAGCCGGTGGCGTCTGCAATATTGCACACTGTTCATGAGGCATTATCTTTGGCAGCTAAAGCATTTTGATCTGAAAAGGAGCCTCTCCTAAAGTTTCTTTGAATTGCCCTCGAAGTCGTGTTTTTGCATGTGACGTCAATTAAAGTGCGTCGAATTGTGGCCGGTAGACCTTATTTCTAATGTCTATCATGAAGAGGTCCCTTGTATGATGAAAGAAACAAAAAATGTACAGAAAATTCCATGTTGAGCCTGACGAGTGAACTGCATAACGGAAGGGATGGCATGTTTACGACGGAATGACTCTAGTGACTGATTCAATATTTTTAGCTGTAACCCCACTGAAACTAACCTAGCCTTACCTAACCTTACGAGAAAGAAGTATAGTGTTTCTTTTTCATCGTCCATATACCCAAATAATATAATTTCCAGCGTAAACACTTTCCGTTCTATACAGATTACGCCCAAAACATTTTCCGGCTGAAATACATTCGACTGAATCGAGTTGCCCACAACAGACGATTTGATCGTGAGCACTTCCAG
The DNA here is from genome assembly GCA_016164225.1 of Gammarus roeselii. Taxonomy (NCBI): domain Eukaryota; kingdom Metazoa; phylum Arthropoda; class Malacostraca; order Amphipoda; family Gammaridae; genus Gammarus; species Gammarus roeselii. Next base: position 6,434 of record SDVV010040854.1, on the reverse strand, counting down.
CAAAAAAAATCCGTCGTAAATAGTTGCTATCTTGAATAATTCGATGCTATCAACTTTCCATCTTAAGCCATTTCACCCCAACTCCCTTCCTGAGCAAAAACGTTTCATGCCAATGAACAATATGTTCAATCTTCTTTCCAGGCTACAGGTTTTCGATTAAAAATCTTTCCTTCGTAAACACTTCCGATCGAAAACAGTTTCCAGCTAAAATGAATCCGTAGAACTGTTTTCTTCGTAAACACTTTCTGGGCTAAATAATTCCAGCGTAAATACCCTCTCCAACGGAAGCACGGTGTCCCTCAACTTGTGGTGAACATGTGTAGATGACATAACCAAGAGGCTCGTGCCTTCCTTATACCTAGCTTCCACTTGGTTCCTCCACTTGAATTTCTAGGTGATTTATATTCCAAGATCTCGCCGTTTGTCCACTTCTGTCACATGCTGTTCTGCCATAACGCAGTGTGAGTTTAAATGACGTGTTTTAATGTGCATAGCGATGCAGTTGTCAACATTGAAGTTCATTTGCTATTTATAAAAGTAGTCTACTGGTTCATTAAGTTCTATTTGAATTGCTTTGCGATCTTGCTCACAATTCGTCTCGCGGATTAGGCATCCAGAAAATTTGAATCACGCCCTACCGCGTTGCCGCTGTCGAGGTTGTTTATACCGACATGTTTGATTACTTGAACATTCGTCGTGCATAGAGCTGTAATAATTTGATTAATCGAAATTCGAGCTGGAAGACAGGAAACGTCATATTATTTGGAAGAAGAATATCACTTTAACTGTCAAATAAAAATTAAACTGTAAAATAACTTGAAGTAATTCCGAATTTGTTATTTGTGTTAACGTTGACATAATGCAGTAAGATAACATACTATCCTATACGAATTTTAATTTGTAACGGGATTGCAAACGGTTTATACAGGAAGTGATGGAATCCAACCAATCGTTGATACCAATGAAGGTTGAAATACAAACAAAATTATAAATCGTACTAAGTTGTGCGACTGATTCAACCGATGTTATTTTATCGTTAGAGGAGTTCTATGTAAGCCCCTTTAACGATAAAATAACATCGGTTGAATCAGTTAAATCAGCTTCGCACCACCGTCTCTTGGCAACAACAGTCACGATTGCTGTAATATGGTAAACTTGGTGTGATTGCAAACTTCGCGCAAAAGTTTGGAGAGGCGTCTTGCAATAGTATCATTTGGAGGAAGAGTGGGGAAATGGAGTGTTCCAAAGATCCAATTTCCCCATCAAGACATACTTCTTCATACTCCAAATCATTATTCTGTACTCAATGTTAATATGTATACCTTCCCGAAGGAATTTCAGTTTGTTTGCAATAAAATGGAAACATACCCCATATAGTCGGCGCCGGGAAGTGTGCTACTCCAACAGCTCTGAAAGTTCGCTGCAGGTAATATTTTTCAGAACCTGTCTTCATAACAATCCAATAATTCATCATTCTATTAGTATTCGGTTTTTTAAATATAAGAAATTCTTCCTTTCGTTGCAAAGAAGGCTCTATGTGACAACCTGTTTCAGTTATGAAGCATCCCATATCAGATCATTTCCAAAATTTCAAATCATTTTCAATCTTTTTTGTATTCGAAACAGTTTTGTTTCCTGTTTTTGACATAAGAGGAGTTACAGATTCCATCATATGAGAAATGCCTTTATGTACGAGTAACGAAGGGAAACTTTTGTGCATTGTGTTGGAGAAACACGTTCAAATACCGAACAAATAACAAACATGAGTTAGACATTTAACAAATGACAATACATTAGTTATTGGAAGAAAATCAAAGTAAGACGACAAAGTAACAGGCAATTTGACGAGCAATACTGTCCCGTAATATTCGTTTAGTCATCAACTTCCATTTGCGTTCTTATAAATATCGAAAGCTGTGGAAATGGAGAAAGTGCGTCTACACACGCTTTACCTTCGTTGTAGATTGGAATAATTCGCGATAATTACTGTAAATTTATCGCTACATGATTTTTTTACTGTAAAAAAAAAATCATCCGACAGTCAAAAAATTCAGCATCAAACATAAGTCATCCTCAATAGACCTACGCCTATGTATATTTTACTGTAGCATATCAAACATTTCATTGTTGACTCACCCCAACAAACTCTTGACAAGTGACAGAATTGACCCAAAATGTGTGAAAAAAATTAAGTGTTCATAATGCACCTCAGATTTCAAACAGTTTGCGTTGATTGAACTCGTAAAATTTCATGTTGGTAAAAAATCTGCTGAAATTTTGATCCATCGTTTATGACGCTTGCTGAATCTGAAACAACACCACTAATGTCGTACAAAGGAAAACATTTCTTCAATATGAATTTTTGATTGCAGAGAAGGTTTTGACCTCCTAAGAGGAAAACAGGCAGAAATTAAATATGAGATCCCACATCATAGGAACCTAGGATAATGAAAGCATGAGCAGACCTCATTTTGGACAGAAAATAGTGAGCAGGAAAAGACCGAGAAGTAAACAGAACACCGGTACACATTAATCAACCCCTCAACTGGGTTTGACTGTTTGGCTAATACAGAGATGATGATGCACTACTTCCTCTGGCCTGGTCACAGGGCAGTCTCATGTCCACCTCTAGTCCGCGCAGTGTGTCATTCCGTGCCCGGCATTGTTCTCTCTCCATAACGAACCCAATACTGTAAACCATCCCAGCCCTAGTGCGGTCTCATCTCCACATCAGGCCCACTGGAATTGGTCATTCAGGTGGCAATGCATTCCCACTGTAGCTTCAGGCCAATGCCGTGTGCCATCGCGACCACAGCGTGACCAACCCAGCACCAGGCCTGAGCATTGCGTCATCCCGGTCATAGCGTAGTTCTATTTTCAGAACTGGTCCACAGCAGTTCGCCATCTTGACCACACCGCTGTGCCTAATCCGCATCTAACCCATTGCAGTGAGCTATCTCGGCCACAGCGCAGTCGAATATACACCATTGGCCCACGGCAATGAGTTAGCCCGGCCAGAGCATAGTCCCATCTACTCCCCCAATACAGTGCAACATCCCGGCCACAGCACAGTCCCATCTACTCCCCCAATACAGTGCAACAACCCGGCCACAGCACAGTCCCATCTACTCCCCCAATACAGTGCAACATCCCGGCCACAGCACAGTCCCATCTACTCCTCCAATACAGTGCAACATCCCGGCCACAGCACAGTCCCATCTACTCCCCCAATACAGTGCAATATCCCGGCCACAGCACAGTCCCATCTACTCCCCAAATACAGTGCAACATCCCGGCCACAGCACAGTCCCTACCCACCTCTGGCCCAGTGTAGTTCGCTGTTCCGTGCCCTCTCAGTAGTTCTCTCCCCACCTGTGCCCCACTGCAGTGCGCTACCCCGCCCGCAGCGCAGGCACCCCATCTACCGTTTAGTTCGGCAAGGTTTGTTATTCTTGATGCCAGGCCTTTTATTGAGGGATGTATTGGGTAAAAAATATAAACTCATTTAATTGTATTAGAATGAATATGCATTGAATAACTGAATGCCGCTTGGCAGTAATCTAACAAACGAGACCATTGAATTATATGCATGCGAAACAAATTCGGGCACTTGAACATTCATAGTACGATATTCCATACTGCAGCATGCTGGAAATACAGCGACTAGTGATCTTATCTGTTTTGTTGTCTTTGAAAGGAAATTAAACTCTGAGAGTTTGGACAGTAAATATCCAATGGATTATGAGATTTCTGGATTACCAAGCTAGTCCCGTGATGCGCTCATAAAATTCATAGTTATTCCTGATGTGTGTTAGAGCTGAATCAAAGAATAATCCCATGCAACTGAGCTATTCCTCTCGACATCTGTAGCTAGGAACAAAATTGAGCGTGATTTCATGAGCACCGATCCATTTTTGACTAGAACTCAAATAGCTTCAAACGAGTTCTCGATTAAAGGTTGATAAAGTTAAATTGCTTTAGACGCAACAAACAATGCAAAAAATAATACGTTCGAAATTTACTTCTCATTAGAATCACCCTAGATTCACAAAAACTGAATTCAATCGAACGTAGCTTCTACCAGAAATTAGTTTCAATGTAATTCTCTTGAATCAGAAATATTTCATTTCGAATGTAGTCCTGGTACTTGTTTCGGCAATTATTTAATTATGTTAGGCAACATAAGTGGTGACGTCTGCACAACCAATAACACATATGGAAGCATGATGAGTGGAGCGGGCCGGCATAGTTTGGCCCCTGTTTCGCTGTATTAAGTTCCATGACAACTAAATCTGACACTATGAGTAGTTGGTGCAGAACATTTGTCATCAAAGTAATTTTATCTGAATCATTCGGCGGGAAAGAAATTGAATATATTCTAGGTAAGAACTTTCTCAGCATTGAATTTTCCGACGTAATTTTTTTTTCATAGTGAAGAAAACATGGATGCTGAAAATCGCCTTCATGTAACGATCTGTCACTGCTCATGGAGTCGGGTTGGACTTACCAAGCTAGTGTCGCGGATCGACAGCTGGTGCATAGATCATCGATGATCCCCCCAAAAAATAAAGTGGTTAGGGAACGTCGTGCATCAACACATTTCCGTTACCATCTAATTTCAAGAGATTAATGTTATAATGACCCTGGAATGGAATCAATTTGGTCACACGAATCGATCCAATTGGAATGATATTTCGTGACTAACTGGAAAAAGTGCCTCATGAATTCCGATCATAGATGTTGATACGGAGATATCAATGTTGTATTTTTTTCTTAGAAACTGAAACTCAGAAAATGTCAGTTTCAAACCACTGATATTAAACAGATGTATGTGCTTATATCTAAAGAACGAAAGCAGCCACGACCATGCATTCTCCGGACCGAACAATGCATGCGGCTGCCTCGAAAGTTACATCGCATGTTGTATTATTTTTTAGTGACACTCTTCGGAGTGTGATTGTCTAAACAAGTAACTAATCTCAAAGGAGCAGCTGTTAATCAATATTTCAGAATTAATCTGTTCCTAACCCCCCCTGTTACAATAAATACTCAGAGGTGCACCGTTTGGAATTAATACATTGATGTTCCCTAATCGGCTGAAATCGTATAGTACTTAGTTAATGTGAGAGTAACGTTCATCTTTAGGTTACACGAGAGGCTGTTGAATCACAAATTCAAGCATCTTCTTTCAACTGAGTTTCGTTGTCAGTATGTCGGTATCAATTAATCTAGTTAATCTGCTTTCATTAGAACCACCTCATGAGGAAGCTCAAGAGGAACTCAGGAGCTTATCGGTACTTATTGTGATGCATTCGGGTGGAGTTCTTGCATATTCTAGGCTGCAAATGTACATGTAGCTTTAGGAACAACTTTTTGTCCTCCACAACATTTTTTCATTAGGAGAGAATTATGGAAGTAAACAAGATCAGAGCACGAGCTCCTCAAGCCAAACAATTTGCATAGTTTGGTAAATTGTTAATCCAACAATTTACCTGAATTGACGTCTATGTAAAATATATGAGAGCAATCATCATTCTCGACCTTTCAAGCAGTGGCATGGCAGGATGCATCGAGCCTATATTGACATGAACAGAGTTATAGTTGGAATGCTAAGGAGGAGGAATGCAATGGGTGTACATTTTACAACATGCGATTTGTTATTTAACAATTACAGTCCATGTTTCTTTGTCTATTCATATCAACTTGCGCTTTTCATCAACATTATCTGAATCAGAAACCGTCCCGGCGCATTTCAACAAAGCTGTTGACAGTCCCTTCATAAACTGAGCAACGTTTGTCAATCACCCAGCTCCGTGTCGACACCCGTATGTCTTCCTGCCTCAAGTCACTGAAGGAGCCAACCTCTCAGCATCACGAGGCACTACTTTAGGCCTTAAAAGCACTCTACACGCCAAAATGGTCTACACAGTAGGACTGCACAGTAGGACTTCCTACTAATTGCAATGGTCTGCACAGTAGGACTTCCTACTAATTGCAATCTTCGGCATGCTTACCTTTATTTATTGCTCGCACTAAACTTTCGTCCTTATGCATTTAATGAACGATAGGAGCAACAGGTTTAATTGGATGGTTTCACTTGTTCCAGCAAAAATGGTTTCAGAAGTTGGAATTATTTGTATTTTCAAACACTTCAATACACGTCGGAGAAAACTGAGCTGGCCAGTAAGGCGCCGGCAAGCCTAGCAAAATATTTTGCTGAGTCAGAATCGCTAAAGTGTTTTCAATAATTCAATCATAAGAAGTACGGTAAATGTAAGGTCGGTTTCATTTGGAACAAAAATACAGCAGTCAACTTTGTTCTGACCTCATAATGAATACTTAATGTGAAGAATGATCCCCACCGTGAACTTGAACACGTCTTCACAGCATTCTCCACCTACAGCAGAAAGAAACAGATCAATGCATGTGTTTTC
>SDVV010040853.1:0-10497 GCA_016164225.1 Gammarus roeselii | reverse complement strand
TCACCTCTGCTGAACCATTAATACTCGCCTTCAAGCGAGGGAGACGCTGCTTGCGGCGATATGAGCGCTTTGACAGCATCAGCTCTGTTGAACCATTAGTACTCGCCTTCTCGGGAAGGAGACGCTGCTTGCGGCGAGATGAGCACTTTGCAAGCATCACCTCTGCTGAACCATTATCACTCGCCTTCTATCGAGGGAGACACTGCTTGGGGTGGGATGAGCGCTCTGAAAGCATCAGCTCTGCTGAACCATTATTACTCGCCTTCTAGCGAGGGAGACGCTGCTTGCGGCGAAATGACGCTATGACAGCATCAACTCTGCTGAACCATTATTACTCGCCTTCTAGCAAGGGAGACGCTGCTTGCGGCGAGATGAGCTCTTTGGGAGCATCAGCTCTGCTGAACCATTATCACTCGCCTTCTAGCGAGGGAGACGATGCTTGCGGCGAGATGAGTGCTTTGAAAGTATCAGCGTTGCAAAACCCTTATTACGCGCTATCTAGCAAGGGAGACGCTACTTTCGACGAGATGAGCGCTTTGAAAGCATCAGCTCTCCTGAAACGATTATTGCTCGCCTTCTAGCGAGGGAGACGCTGCTTGCGGTGAGATAAGCGCTTTGACAGCATCAGCTCTGCTGAACCATTATCACTCGCATCCAAGCGGGGGTGACGCTGCTTGTGGCGAGATAAACGCTTCGAAAGCATCGGCTCTGCAGTACCTTTTCTACTCGCCTTCTAGCGAGGGAGACGCTGCTTGCGGCGAAATGAGCGCTATGAAAGCATCAGCTCTGCTGAACCATTATCACTCGCCTTCTAGCGAGGGATACGCTGCTTGCGGCGAGATGAGCACTTTGAAAGCATCGGTTCTGCAGTACCATTATTACTTGCCTACTAGAGATTGAGACGCTGCTTGCATCGAAATGGCGCTTTGGAAGCATCAGCTCTGCTTAAACCATTATTACTCGTCTTCTAGCGAGGGAGACGCTGCTTGCGGCGTAATGAGCGCTCTGAAAGCATCACCTCTGCTGAACCATTATCAATCGCCTTCTAACAAGGGAGACGCTGCTTGCGGCGAGATGAGCTCTTTGGAAGCATCAGGTCTGCTGAACCATTATTACTCGCCTTCTAGCGAGGGAGACGCTGCTTGCGGCGAGATTAGCTCTTGACAGCAGCAGCTCTGCTGAACCATTATCACTCACATCCAAGCGAGGGTGACGCTGCTTGTACCGAGATGAGCGCTTTGAAAGCATCAGCTCTGCTGAATTATTTTTACTCGCCTTCTAACGAGGAAGAAGCTGATTGCGGCGAAATGAGCGCTCTGAAAGCATCAGCTCAGCTGAACCATTATTATTCGCCTTCTAGCGTGGGTGACGCTGCTTGCGGCGAGATGAACGCTTTGACAAGCATCAAATCTGCTGAACCATTATAGATCGCCATCAGTCGAGGGAGACGCTGCTTGCGGCGAGATGAGCGCTTTGAAAGCATCACCTTATTACTCGCCTTCTAGCGAGGGAGACGCTGCTTGCGGCGAGATGAGCGCCTTGGGAGCATCAGCTCTGCTGAACCATTATCACTCGCCTTCTAGCGAGGGAGACGCTAATTGCGGCGAGATGAGTGCTTTGAAAGCATCAGCTGTGCTGAACCATTATTGTTCGTCTTCTAGCGAGGGTGACGCTGCTTTCGGCGAGATGAACGCTTTGACAGCATCAAATCTGCTGAACCATTATTGCTCGCCATCAATCGAGGGAGACGCTGGTTGCGGCGAGATGCGCTTTGAAAGCATCAGCTCTGCTGCAACCGTTATTACTCGCCTTCTAACGAGGGAGATGCTGCTTGCGGCAAGATGAGCGCATCGACAGCATCAGCTCTGCTGAACCATCATTACTCGCCTACTAGCGATGAAGGCGCTGCTTGTGGCGTGATGAGATCTTTGAAAGCATCAGCTCTGCTGAACCATTATTACTCGCCTTCTAGCAAGGGAGACGCTGCTTGCGGCAAAATGAGCGCTTTGGAAGCATCAGGTCTGCTGAACCATTAATACTCGCCTTCTAGCGAGGGAAACGCTGCTTGCGGCAAGATGAGCACTTTGAGAGCATCAACTCTGCAGTACTATTATTACTCGCCTACTAGCGATTGAGACGCTGCTTGCGACGAAATGAGCGGTTTGAAAGCATCAGCTCTGCTGAAACCATTATTACTCACCTTCTAGCGAGAGATACGCTGCTTGCGGCGTGATGAGCACTTTGAAAGCATCGGCTCTGCAGTACCATTATTACTCGCCTTCTAGCAAGGGAGACGCGGCTTGCGTTGAGATGAGCGCTTTGAAAGCATCAGCTCTGCTGAATCAATAATACTCGCTTTCTAGCGAGGGTGTCGCTGCTTGTGGCGAGATGAGCGCTTTGAAAGCTTCAGCTCTGCTGAACCATCATTACTCGCCTTCTAGCGAGGTATACGCTGCTGCGGCGATATGAGACCTTTGAAATAAATAGCTCTGCAGTACCATTATTACTCGCCTTCTAGCGAGGTAGACGCTGCTCGCGGCGAGATGAGCGCTCTGAGAGCATCAGCTCTGCTGAACCATTATTACTCGCCTTCTAGCATAGGAGACGCTGCTTGCGGCGAGATGAGCGCTCTGGAAGCATCAGCTCTGCAGTACCATTATTACACGCCTTCTAGCACCGGAGACGCTGCTTGCGGTGAGATGAGCGCTCTGCAAGCATCAGCTCTGCTGAAATCATTATTACTCGCCTTTTAGCGAGGCAGACGCTGCTTGCGGCGAGATTAGCGCTTTGAAAGCATCATCTCTGCTGAAAAATAATTACTCGCCTTCTGGCGAGGGACACGCTGCTTGCGACGAGATGAGCGGTTTGACAGCATCATCTCAGCTGAATCATTATTACTCGCCTTTTAGCGAGGGAGACGCATCTTGCGGTGAGATGAGCACTTTGAAAGCATCAGCTCTGCTGAAACCATCATTACTCGCCTTTTAGCGAGCGAGACGCTGCTTGCGGCGAAATTAGCATTTTGAAAGCATCCCCTGTGCTGAACCATTATAACTCGTCTTCTAGCGAGGGAGACAATGCTTGCGGCGAGATGAGCGCTTTGGAAGTATTAGCTCTGTTGAACCATTAATACTCGCCTTCTAGCGAGGTATACGCTTCTTGCAACGAGATGAGCGCTTTGGAAGTATCGGCTCTGCAGTAACATTATTGCTCGCCTTTTAGTGAGGGAGACGCTGCTTGCGGCGAAATGAGTGCTTTGAAAGCATCAGCTCTGCTGAACCATTTTTTTCGCCTTCTAGCGAGGGAGACGCTGCTCTTGGCAAATTGAGCGCTTTGAAAACATCAGCTCTGCTGAACTATTAATACTCGCCTTCTAGCGAGGGAGACGCTACTTGCGGCGAGATGAGCGCTTTGAAAGCATCAGCTCTGCAAAACCATTATTACTCGCTTTCTAGCGATGAGGCGCTGCTTGCGGCGAGATGAGCGCTTTGAAAGCATCAGCTCTGCTGACTATTATTACTCGCCTTCTAGCAAGGGATACGCTGCTTGCGATGAGATGAGAGCTTTGAAGGAATCGGCTCTGCAGTACCATTTCTACTCGCCTTTTAGCGAGGAAGACGCTGCTTGCGGCGAAATGAGCGCTATAAAAGCATCAGCTCTGCTGAACAATTATTACTCGCCTTCTAGCGAGGGAGACACTGTTTGCGGCGAGATGAGCGCTTTGCTAAGCATCAGCTCTGCTGAAACCATTATTACTCGTCTCTTAGCGAGGGAAAAACTGCTTACGACGTGATTAGCGTTCTGAAAGCATCACCTCTGCTGAACCATTATTACTCGCCTTCTAGCGAGAGAGACACTGCTTGGGGTGGGATGAGCGCTCTGAAAGCATCAGCTCTGCTGAACCATTATTAATCGCCTTCTAGCGAGGGAGACGCTGCTTGCGGCAAGATGAACGCTTTGAAAGCATAAGCTCTGCTGAACCATTATTACTCGCCTTCTATCAAACAAGATGCTGCTTGCGGCGAGTGAGGGAGACGCTGCTTGCGGCAAAATGACGCTATGACAGCATCAACTCTGCTGAACCATTATTACTCGGCTTCTAGCGAGGGAGACGCTGCTCGCGGCGAGATGAGCGCCTTGGGAGCATCAGCTCTGCTGAACCATTATTACTCGCCTTCTAGCGAAGGAGATGCTGCTTGCGGCGAGATGAGTGCTTTGAAAGCATCAGCTTTTCAAAACCATTATTACGCTCTTTCTAGCAAGGGAGACGCAACTTGCGACGAGAAGAGCGCTTTGAAGGCATCAGCTCTGCTGAACCATTATCACTCGCATCCAAGCGAGGGTGACACTGCTTGCGGCGAGATGAGCGCTTTGAAAGCATCAGCTCTGCTGAACTATTTTTACTCGCCTTCTAGCGAGGGAGACGCTGCTTGCGGCGAAATGAGTGCTTTGAAAGCATCAGCAGTGCTTAACCATTATTGTTCGCCTTCTAGCGAGGGTGACGCTGCTTCCGGCGAGATGAACGCTTCGACAGCATCAAATCTGCTGAACCATTATTGCTCGCCATCAACCGAGGAGGACGCTGGTTCCGGCGAGATGCGCTTTGAAAGCATCAGCTCTGCTGCAACCATTATTTCTCGCCTTCTAACGAGGAAGACGCTGCTTGCGGCGAGATGAACGCTTCGACAGCATCAGCTCTGCTGAACCATCATTACTCGCCCACAAGCGATGAAGGCGCTGCTTGCGGCGAGATGAGCGCTTTGAAAGCATCAGCTCTGCTGAATCTTTATTACTCGCCTTTAAGCGAGGGAGACGCTGCTTGCGGCGAGATGAGCGCTTTGGAAGCATCAGGTCTGCTGAACATTATTACTCTCCTTCTAGCGAGGGAGACGCTGCTTGTGGCGAGACTAGCGCTTGACAGCGGCAGCTCTACTGAACCATTATCCTCGCATCCAAGCGAGGGTGACGCTGCTTGCGGCGAGATGAGCGCTTTGAAAGCATCAGCTCTGATGAACCATTGTTACTCTCCTTCTAGCGAGGGATACGCTGTTTGCGGCGAGATGAGCGCTTTGACAGCATCAGCTCTGCTGAACCATTATCCCTCGCATCCAAGCGAGGGTGACGCTGCTTGCGGCGAGATGAGCGCTTTGAAAGCATCAGTTCTGCTGAACTATTTTTACTCGCCTTAAGAAGATGCTTACGGCGAAATGAGCGCTTTGAAAGCATCAGTTCTGCTGAACTATTTTTACTCGCCTTCTAGCGTGGGTGACGCTGCTTGCGGCGAGATGAACGCTTTGACAAGCATCAATTCTGCGGAACCATTATTGCTTGCCATCAGTCGAGGGAGACGCTGCTTGCGGTGAGATGCTTTCTGAAAGCATCAGCTCTGCTGCAACTATCATTACTCGAATTCTAACGAGGGAGACGCTGCTTGCGGCAAAATAAGCGCTATGAAAGCATCAGCTCTGCTGAACAATTATTACTCGCCTTCTAGCAAGGGAGACGCTGCTTGCGGCGAAATGAGCGCTTTGATAGCATCAGCTCTGCTGAACCATTATTACTCATCTTCTAACGAGGGATACGTTGCTCGCGGCAAATTGAGCGCTTTGAAAACATCAGCTCTGCTGAACTATTAATAATCGCCTTCTAGCGAGGGAGACGCTGCTTGCGGCGAGATGAGCGCTTTGGAAGTATTAGCTCTGTTGAACCATTATTACTCGCCTTCTAGCGAGGGAGACGCTGCTTGCGGCGAGATGAGCGCTTTGGAAGTATTAGCTCTGTTGAACCATTAATACTCGCCTTCTAGTGAGGGAGACGCTGCTTGCGGCGAAATGAGTGCTTTGAAAGCATCAGATCTGCTGAACCATTGTTTTTCGCCTTCTAGCGAGGGTGACGCTGCTTGCGGCAAGATGAGCGCTTTGAAAGCATCAGCCCTGCAGAACCCTTATTACTCGCCTTTTATCGAGGGAGACGCTGTTTGCGGCGAGATCAGCGCTTTGAAAGCATCAGCTCTGCTGAAACTATTATTATTCGCCTTCTAGCGAGGAAGACGCTGCTTGCGGCGAGATGAGCGCATGGAAAGCATCACCTCTGTTGAACCATTAGTACTCGCCTTGTGGCGAGGGATACGCTGCTTGCGGTGAAATGAGCATTTTGGAAGCATCGGCTCTGCAGTACCATTTCTACTCGCCTTCTAGCGAGGGAGACGCTTCTTGCAGCGAGATGAGCTCTTTGAAAGCATCAGCTCCGCTGAACCATTATCACTCGCATCCAAGCAAGGGTGACGCTCCTTGCGGCGAGATGAGCGCTTTGAAAGCATCTGCTCTGCTGAACCATCATTATTCGCCTTCTAGCGAGGGTGACGCTACTTGCGGCGAGATGAGCACTTTGAAAGCATCAGCGCTGCTGAAACCATCATTACTCGCCTTCTAGCGAGCAAAACGCTGCTTGCGGCGAAATTAGCATTTTGAAAGCATCCCCTGTGCTGAACCATTATTACTCGCCTTCTAGCGAGGGAGGCAATGCTTGCGGTGGGATGAGCGCTTTGACAGCATCAGCTCTGCTGAACCATTATCACTCGCCTTTCAGCGGGGTAGTCGCTGCTTGCGGCGAGATGAGCACTTTGAAAATATCACCTCTGCTGAACCATTATTACTCGCCTTCTAGCGAGGGCGACACAGCTTGCGGTGGGATGCGCGCTTTGAAAGCATCAGCTCTGCTGAACCAATATTACTCGCCTTCTAGCGAGGCAGACGCTGCTTGCGGCGAGATGAATGCTTTGACAGCATCAGCTCTGCTGAACCATTATTACTCGCCTTCCGTCGAGGGAGACGCTGCTTGCGGTGAGAAGGCTTTGACAGCATCAACTCTGCTGAACCATTAATACTCGCCTCCATGCGAGGGAAACGCTGCTTGCGGCGAGATGCGCTCTGACAGCATCAGCTCTGCTGAACCATCATTGCTCGCCTTCGAGCAAGGGAGACGCTGCTTGCGGCGAGATGCGCTTTGACAGCGTCAGCTCTGCTGAACCATTATTACTCGCCTTCCATCGAGAGAGACGCTGCTTGTGGAGAAATGAGCGCTTTGAAAGCATAAGCTCTGCTTAAACCATTATTACTCGTCTTCTAGCGAGAGAGACGCTGCTGGCGGCGAGATGAGCGCTTTGAAAGATTCAGGTCTGCTGAACTATTTTTACTCGCCTTCTAGCATGGGAGACGCTGCTTGGGGCGAGATGAGTGCCCTGAGAGCATCAGCTCGGTTGAAACCATTATCACTCACCTTCTAGCGAGAGAGACGCTGCTTGCGGTGAGATGAGCGCTTTAAAAGCATCACCTCTGCTGAACTGTCATTACTCGGATTCTAGCGAGGGAGACGCTGCTTGCGGTGAGATAAGCCTTTTGCCAGCATCATCTTTTATTCTGAACCAGCATTACTCGCCTTTTAACAAGGGAGACGCCTTTTGCGGCGAAATGAGCGCTTCCACAGCATCAGCTCTGCTGAACCATTATTACTCGCCTTCTAGCGAGTGAGACGCTGCTTACAGCGAGATGAGCGCTTAGAAAGCATCAGCTTTGCTGAACCATTATTACTCGCCTTCTAGCGAGGGATACTCTGTTTGCGGCGAGATGAGCGCTTTGACAGCATCAGCTCTGCTGAACCATTATCACCCGCATCCAAGCGAGGGTGACGCTGCTTGCGGCGAGATGAGCGCTTCGGAAGCATCAGCACTGCAGTACCATTTCTACTCGCCTTCTAGCGAGGGAGACGCTGCTTGCGGCGAAATGAGCGCTTTGAAAGCATCAGCTCTGCTGAATCATTGTTACTCACCTTCTAGCGAGGATGACGTTGCTCGCGGCAAATTGAGCGCTTTGAAAACATCAGCTCTGCTGAACAATTAATAATCGCCTTCTAGCGAGGGAGACGCTGCTTGCGGCGAGATGAGCGCTTCGGAAGAATTAGCTCTGTTGAACCATTATTGCTCGCCTGCTAGCGAGGGAGACGCTGCTTGCGGCGAGATGAGCGCTTTGGAAGTATTAACTCTGTTGAACCATTATTACTCACTTTCTAGTGAGGGAGACGCTGCTTGCGGCGAAATGAGTGCTTTGAAAGCATCAGATCTGCTGAACCATTGTTTTTCGCCTTCTAGCGAGGGTGACGCTGCTTGCGGGCAGATGAACGTTTTGAAAGCATCAGCCCTGCAGAACCCTTATTACTCGCCTTTTATCGAGGGAGACGCGGTTTGCGGCGAGATCAGCGCTTTGAAAGCATCAGCTCAGCTGAAACTATTATTATTTGCCTTCTAGCGAGGGAGACGCTGCTTGCGGCGAGATGAGCGCTTGGAAAGCATCACCTCTGTAGAACCATTAGTACTCGCCTTGTGGCGAGGGATACGGTGATTGCGGTGAGATGAGCATTTTGGAAGCATCGGCTCAGCAGTACCATTTCTACTCGCCTTCTAGCGAGGGAGACGCTTCTTGCAGCGAGATGAGCGTTTTGAAAGCATCAGCTCTGCTGAACCATTATCACTCGCATCCAAGCAAGGGTGACGCTCCTTGCGGCGAGATGAGCGCTTTGAAAGCATCAGCTCTGCTCTGCTGAACCATCATTATTCGCCTTCTAGCGAGGGTGACGCTGCTTGCGGCGAGATGAGCACTTTCAAAGCATCAGCACTGCTGAAACCATCATTACTCGCCTTCTAGCGAGCAAAACACTGCTTGCGGCGAAATTAGCATTTTGAAAGCATCCCCTGTGCTGAACCATTATTACTCGCCTTCTAGCAAGGGAGGCAAAGCTTGCGGTGGGATGAGCGCTTTGCAAGCATCAGCTCTGCTGAACCATTATTACTCGCCTACTAGCGAGGGAGACGCTGCTTGCGTCGAGATGAGCGCTATGGGAGCTCTGCTGAACCATTATTACTCGCCTTCTTGCGAGGGAGACGCTGCTTGCGGCGAGATGAGCGCTTAGAAAGCATCAGCTCTGCTGAAACCATCATTACTCACCTTTTGGTGAGGGAGACGCTGCTTTTGGCGAGATGAGCGCTTTGACAGCATCAGCTCTGCTGAACCATTAATACTTGCCTACTAGCGATGAAGGCGCTGCTTGCGGCGAGATGTGCGCTTCGAAAGCATCAGCTCTGCTGAAACATTATTACTCGCCTTTTAGCAAGGGAGACGCTGCTTGCGGCGAAATGAGCGCTTTGGAAGCATCAGGTCTGCTGAACCATTTTTACTCGCCTTCTAGCGAGGGATACGCTGCTTGCGGCAAGATGAGCACTTTGAGAGCATCAGCTCTGCAGTACCATTATTACTCGCCTACTAGCGATTGAGACGCTGCTTGCAACGAAATGAGCGGTTTGAAAGCATCATCTCTCATGAAACCATTATTACTCACCTTCTAGCGAGGGATACGCTGCTTGCGGCGAGATGAGCACTTTGAAAGCATCGGCTCTGAAGTACCATTATTACTCGCCTTCTAGCAAGGGAGACGCGGCATGCGTTGGGAAGAGCGCTTTGAAAGCATCAGCTCTGCTGAATCATTATTACTCGCTTTCTAGCGAGGGTGTCGCTGCTTGCGGCGAGATGAGCGCTTTGAAAGCTTCAGCTCTGCTGAACCATTATTACTCGCCTTCTAGCATTGGAGACGCTGATTGCGGCGAGATGAGCGCTTTGGAAGCATCAACTCTGCAGTACCATTATTACTCCCCTTCTAGCACCAGAGACGCTGCTTGCGGTGAGATGAGCGCTCTGCAAGCATCAGCTCTGCTGAAATCATTATTACTCGCCTTCTAGCGAGGCAGACGCTGCTTGCGACGAGATGAGCGCTTTGCCAGCATCATCTCTGGTGAACCATTATTACTCGCCTTTCATTTAGGGAGACGCTGCTTGCGGCGAGATGAGCACTTTGAAAGCATCATCTCTGCTGAAACCATCATTACTCGCCTTCTAGCGAGCGAGACGCTGTTTGCGGCGAAATTAACATTATGAAAGCATCCCCTGTGCTGAACCATTATTACTCGCCTTCTAGCGAGGGAGACAATGCTTGCGGCGAGATGAGCGCTTTGGAAGTATTAGCTCTGTTGAACCATTATTGCTCGCCTTCTAGCGAGGGAGACGCTGCTTGCAGCGAGATGAGCGCTTTGGAAGTATTAGCTCTGTTGAACCATTATTACCCGCCTTCTAGCGAGGTATTCGCTTCTTGCAACGAGATGAGCGCTTTGGAAGTATCGGCTCTGCAGTACCATTATTACTCGCCTTCTAGTGAGGGAGACGCTGCTTGCGGCGAAATGAGTGCTTTGAAAGCATCAGATTTGCTGAACCATTGTTTTTCGCCTTCTAGCGAGGGATACGCTGCTTGCGGCGAGATGAGCACTTTGACAGCATCGGCTCTGCAGTACCATTACTACTCGCCTTCTAGCAGGGGAGACGCGGCTTGCGTTGAGATGAGCGCTTTGAAAGCATCAGCTCTGCTGAATCATTATTACTCGCTTTCTAGCGAGGG
>SDVV010040852.1:0-10497 GCA_016164225.1 Gammarus roeselii | reverse complement strand
TGAGGGTTTAAAAGCTGGATCTGCAAATAAATTTAATGATGTTATACCGACGACGCACGTTTCGCTATATATTAGCTCATCAGGTGGGAGTAAATAAAAATAAAAATCTAAAATCTTCAAAGAGACGAAAGAAATTACGCTGGTTATACCCATGAGGAGTATCCACATTACGAATTTTCAAAAAACAATTAAATCATTACAAATGCCGCAAAAATAAACTAATCCATGATCGACTGCTTCTTGGGTACAGTCCTGGCCAAGAGAGATGAACAGCAGAAGTCTAATGCAGTCCGGTTGAGGGAGCTCGGACTCTCCCTGTAGAGAAGGTGAAGGTGAAGGTGAAGAAGCAGTCGATCATGGATTAGTTTATTTCTGGATTAGTTGGATTAGTTTATTTATTTTAATTATTATATATAAAGCTTACCTTCAGTGTGACAAATGGGCTTGCTTTTCGTTGCAGAATTGCTGAATGTTGGTCTAATCTTGGAAAGACAAACTGTCTGCTCGTTCTCCAGGGAAAGTAGCCTTTTCCCGGATTTACTCTTGATATTATTTAAACAAAAGAACGTTGTTTGCACAGCTACGAAGTCGAAAAGTCAAGTAAAATATCGACCGCCTTTGCGGCGATTGTCTGATATTCATTTAATTTAATATACGATCGCATTTCAATTCAGTGAGCTGCTCTTCTTCTTGCAGACTTAGTGCATTTCTTGAATTTTGCAAGACTTCAACAAAAGGGTTACGGATCCAATTCTATGTTTCTATTGACAACGAAGGAAAATATTGATTAAGGGTTTCTGCAAGCGTTTCTAGGAGACTGATAATGGCAGGTATAACCGCATTGTAATCTACATTGCCTAGAACCTTCTATAGGAGCAGAAAGATTTCAACTTTTGGTCTTTCCAAACATTTAGTTCCATCTTGGAATCAAGCAGTTTGTCTGTCGAGGTTAAGAAATTTTATTTTGGGCCCGGCATAGCGTTGTTCAGAGAGTTTATATGAGAATAAATATTTGCTAAGTAAGCTAATTCAATTGCCATGTTGTTTCTTCGGGGAAGTTATCCACAAATTCCTCTAGAAGTTCAAATACCCTCGATATTACTTTGCATCTTGAATGTCATCTAACCTCGATGTGTAATTGGGGAGTGACGTGTTCTTTTCCCTTATACGCACAAAGCTTAGCAAAAAATACGAGACCAAAGAGGACGCTGTTATATAAAATTCCCCATATTCACAGTTACATCAAGAACTTCTTCTAAATCGGCACCAATTGTCTTTGATACAAGCACTTCCTGGGGGATGAAGCAGTGGGTTGTTATGATAGCAGGGTTCTTTTATTGGGCAAGGGCTACAAATCCCTTTATCAAACCTATCATCGATGGGGCACCGTCAGTGCAGATTCCAACACATCGGCTGCATGGAAAGCCACAAGATTCGAAATAAGATGATATTATATTGAAAGTTTCTAGTTCGTTGGTTGTTCCAGTCAATTCTTAAGAACAACAAAAAGTTTTAGTTATTTACCAGTATTTACAAATCGTACAAATGCCATAAGTTGCGCTATAGTGGTAATATCGGTTGGTTTATCGACTGGCAGAGCAAAGTTAGCATTTCTCAAATGTTTAGACATAATAGATGTAATGTTTTTGAACATGTCATCAATACGCCTACTTATGGTTTTATTGGAACTTGGAACCTTTTAAAAAAAAGTCTGCTTCTTAACCTAGCATCGTCCTGACAATTACTTAACAAGCAGGCATTAAAACACTTTTCCTAGTTGTGTGACTTTTAATTTTTTGTGCAACAAGTTCGGCAATTTGGTAACTTGCTTCTTGGGCTTTGTTACTAATGTTACCTTCTTATCAAAAACTCTACTTACCTTATCTTGTGACTCCAACATCATTGAAAATAATCAGCTGATTTATTTAATAAATGCTGATGATTGGTATTGAGGTGTCGTTTTAACTTAGCTGAAACCATTGTAGTGTTCGAAAATTGCTTTCCACAAACAATGCGCAATAGCAGAGAACAGTCCTTATCTCCAGTCCATGTGAAGCCAAGAGATAGATATGCATCACTAAAAGGCGTTGTTTTTCAACCCTGCTGAGTATTTCTGAATCACCACTCGCACATGGCTGTGTTTCACTATTATTATTGTTTTCATCGTCAGAGGCGGGTTGTTTTCTTTGCAAATAACGCAACATTTCTAAACATCGACAGGTAATAGCAATGCACGCTCACCTTACAAAAGCTGATCGCTCATTAGTCACCTCTTACCTCCACCTAGGTTAAAGAGCTGTAGCTGGCTCGCTGTTATGAGTACTGGTAAGATGCTAGATGTCGTCGTATATCACCATCTGTAACACATCTGCCCCACGTAGGTATATCACTGACAGACTAACACTAACAAATAGTCAGACTGTTGCAGTCCTAAACATAAACATTATAAAAAAATTGAACTCAGAAAAAATAAATTGTATAACATATGCCTGCAACATTAATATTTAATTCTTTTTCAAATGTATTTATCAATAATGTTTTCATATTCGTGTGAATTCCCGCGAAACAAATGGACGATACTCGCGAAACCCTTCGCAGCCACGGAACCCCATTTGGCAATAACTCTCTTGGGGTAATGTTACAAGCGAAGTGCCTCAAGAATCCGTGTCAGGTTAAATTCTCTTCATAATATTCATTAACGATCTCGATAGCAACATACTCTCAAACATCAGCAGATCAGCAGATCAGCAGACGATACTAAGATAAGATAAAAAGTGCAAACTGGACCAGAGTGTCAGCAGATCCAACTAGACTTGAGTAAAATTGTTGATTGATCAGAGAAGTGGCAATGAAATTTAATGTAGACAAATGTAAAGTTATGCACATAGGTCCTCATAACCTCAAACACGAATATTCAATGTCCGGAAAGAAACTCATTCCTGTCACCGAAGAGAGAGATTTAGGTGTCATCATTAGTAACGACTTTAACAGTAGCCAGGAATGTAACGATGCTGCGAAGAAAGGAAACAAAATGCTAGGTATGATGTCCCGCACTATCTCGTACAAAAACAGTCACAGTATTTTCAGGTTATACAACGCATTTGTACCACCGCATTTCGGGTATTTCGTTTAGTTTTGGTCTTCATATCTTAGAAAATACGTTATTACGTAAGAAAAGGTTCAGCGCAGAGCTACCAAATTTATCTTTTCGCTGCGGAATAAATCGTACAGAGACCGGCTATATGAAATCAATCTTTATTTGCTAGAGTAACGTCGAGTCAGAGCGACAGGATTGAAGCGTGGAAGATTGTGAAGGGCAATGAAAACGTCGACCGAGCGAGCCTTTCCACTCTAGATACGAACTGAGTGACTGAGAACAATGAATCCAAAATCGTTTGGAAACGTTTCTCGCTCGACATCACGCGCAATTTCTTCACGTATAGAGTTGTCGAAGAATGGAACAAACTTCCATCGGAGGTTGTGAATAGCAATACAATCGTAACGTTTAAGTCGCGGCTCGATATGTTCTACAAAATCGCCGATAAATAGCTAAACCGTTCCCTTTCTTGATGTTTTATAAACAGAAATGGCACATGGAGCTCACTTAGACGTTCTACTTCTGAACTGTTCCTCTTGCTATCAAAAAGGCAACATAGTTGGGCTAATAGACCTGTTGTTGTCTTCCTAGACTGGTAAATACTTGTAAACTTTTAGAATTCAGAAACAAATCTACGAGGGCGCAGCAGGATTCCCATTTCGAGACAAGCAGCCTCGCGACTCTGGTCTAACACCGACAACTGTTAAATGGTAGTTGTAAACAATCAGAGTATTAGCATTTCAACAGTTCCCTCAGTGTCTCGATTCTATCGTCTCCGTAACCCGTCAGAAGGACACATTATATATTAGAGCCCCGTTGGGATGAGTTTCCACGTCACTGTTGTTGCTGGACTCTTTGTTCAGCCTGTGAATCTTTTCCTAAAATGATATGTAGGGCTTACAAAGTATTGATTTATTTGATATAACAACCTTTCCGATACTTGATTTGGGTAAGCAGCATTTTGACAAGCAATAAGTTCATTGTAGTGTGATTTGCCTAATACTAACTGAGGACACCCTCGGAGGCAAAAGGTTGTCCATAATAAAGAAGTGCCTCCATCTTCGCTCTCTTACTCACCCATTGATGTGAGCTGTTTTATATGTGAGACTGGTCGTTTATTAAGCAGTCGGGCAGATGCGCTGTTACATGAGTTTTGGTATGTGTGTGATTGCATGGGAGGAGTGTGAGGGGCGTCTTGCCGTCGGCTACCACGCTTCTGGAGGAATTGACCTTGTGTCTGCATTTGTATTTTTATTCCCGCAGCAGTGTCTCAATACTGCTCTAACCATCTTGCTTTCGATTCCTACAGCAATGTCACAATACTCCTCTAACAATCCTGCTTCCAATTCCCACAGCAATATCCCAATACTGCTTTAACAATTCTGATTCTCACTGCCACAGAGTTGTCTCTATACTGCTCTAACAATCCTGTTCCCGATTCCTACTGAGATGTCCCAACACTGTGTTTTTCCTATACTGCTCCGACAATTAAACTCCTCATTACCAGAACGTTGTTCCAATACTGCATTAACAATCCTGTTCCATATTCCCTCAGCGGTGTCCCAGTATTGTTTCAACAATTTCGCTCTTTTTTTCACAGCGTCGTCCTAATACTGTTCCAACAATTCTGCTCTTTATTCCCGTAGAGTTGCTCTAATATTGTTCCAATTACTATGTTCCCTATCCTTACAACTTTGCTCAAATATCTTCATACAATTTTGATATCTATTCCCACTACATTTCCACTTTACTGCTCTAAAAAATTCGCTACTAATTCCTTCATTATTGTCAAACTACTGCTCTAACAACTCATCTCCCTATTCCCCCAGCGTTGTCCCAGTGATGATCTAACAATATTGCTTCCCATTTCCACAGCTTAGTCTCAATACTGCTCTAATAATGTTGATTAATATTCCCACAGCGTTATTCCAATGTTGCTCTGACGATTCAGCTCCCTCTTTCCACAGCATTATCCCAGCACTGCTGTAACAATGTTTCTTCCCATTCCCAGAGCGTTGTTCCAAATCTAGCAAGCAGCTCTCAATTCTGTTAGCGCCGCCACCATGCTGTTCAATCAGCTCTCTCAATACAGTCTTTCAGTATTGCGAGGTTCTGCTCCCTGGTCTGACCGCGCCGCCACCATGCTGCTCAATCAGCTCTCCCAATACCGTCCTTCAGTAATGCGAGGTTCTGCTCCCTATTCTGATAGCGCCGCCACCATGCTTCAATGTTTTTAGAAAAGATTGAGAAAGGAAAGGAGGTGGAACCGTGATTTATGTACGAAAAGAATATACCTCTTCTCAAGTAATGATTAACGACAACAATGAAGTTGATGACCTTTTGGTGAACATCCAGGTTCGAAAAAAACGATCGTTTGTTGTTGGTTCTCTTTACAGACCACCCAAAGCAATTGTTCAGTCTTTTCAATACATCGAAGACAGATTTTGAGAAGCTATCCGCTTAGGAAAGACGCTGTACATTATGGTAGATTTCAATGATGATCAATAGAAATTAAAATTCAACAATATGAAGCCAATTTCAGACAGACTCGGGCTGTATCAGCTCATAAAAAGTGCTACAACAATTACTCCCGAATACCAAACGGTATTGGATCTGCTTATAAGTAACAATCCGTGTTCCATTGTTACCACAGACGTGGAGCCCAATTCTTTCTCGGACCACCATGAAACAAACTGCTCCATTAACATCAAAAAAGAGGAGAAACATGTTTACAACATAACCTGTCGTACAAAAAGAAATTACACCACGGATAATTTCAGAGCACAACTAGTGGCAAACGTCGAAATGATAAAACCGAAACATAGCACAAATAACGTCACAGAGCATGCCCAATTACTCACAGACTATTTTCTCACATGTCTGAATGCTGTGGCGCCAATGGAAACTAAAACAATGAAAAGCATGCCATTTAAATGGATTACATAAAAACTGCGAAACGGAATTGCACTTGAAAAGATCTCAAACGCAGAGCAAAACGAAGCATCACTTGGTTACAATTAATTCGAATTCAAAATAGAAGAGTCAAACGAGAAGTCAAGAGAGCATAAATTAAATAACATCATGAGGAACAAAAACAATGCAAAAACGACAAAAAATTAAACGAGTAATGTACTGAAATGAATTGTTCATAAAAAAAAAGATTACCTCGCCTACATATCCGAATACTCAAGCAGCTTCAAAGAAGTTTATCAACTACTTCGCTGGAGTTGGGAATCGGGTGTTTGGAAGAGGTAGCCCATGAAGCTTATGAAGGATTACAGAGCGACGCAACAGATACATGGAGTCCAAAAGCTTTCGATGGAGACAGCGACCAAGAAGCAAACGCCAAATGGAAACCAAAGCATGTATCGTAACACGAAGTAAATCGAGCTATATTTGCCTTGAGGAACACAAATTCTACAGGAATAGATGGTTTAGCCCTACAATATCTGAAAGACAGCCTTATAGTTACCTTGCATTATATCAGCAAAGTTATTAACACCTCCATAGCAAGTGAAATTTCTCCATAGATCTGGAAGCGTGCAATCATAAAATAAATTCATAAATCTGGGGACAAGAATGAACCATCCAACTTTAAACTGATAAGTCTTCTGCGTGTCCTATCCACGATTCTAGAAAAGGTAATATTTAAACAATTGATTGATTACCTTGAATCAAACAAGCTGTTCAATGACTGCCATTATGCTTATTCGACAAAAATTGTCAACAGAATGCGCACTTATGATAATCACTGAAGATCTGTACAATAACATTGATGAGGAGCAGATATCTCTGCTGGTAATGCTAGACTAATCGAAAGCATTCGACAGTGTAAGCCATACTATTCTTTTTGGCAAGCTCCGCAACATCGGAATAGACCTTACCTAATTCGAAAGTTATCTGATGAATTGGCAGCAAAAAGTTAAACTCGATAACGCAACTATGTCAAATGCGCCACAGTTGCCTTTTGGGTCTCATAAGGTTCGATACTTGGCCCTTTGTTGTTCCTGGTTTTTGTAAATGACATCGACTGTAAAATGCCAAAAAATCAAGCGAATATGGTAACGTACGCCGGTGTTGTTCAAATAATGCTTTCCCGAAAGCCGTCGGATCTGAATGCAGTGACAGACGACTCTGAGACAGCCGTAACTAATCTGAAATCTTGGTATGATAAAAATGGACTCAAGCTCAACTCTGAACAAACAAACTGCATCTTGTTCGACTCGAACTCGAAAAGAAAAGCAGTTCCATTGAATTTCTCTATCAGGATTGGCAAATCTGACATTCCTGCTGGAGATCTTTCCTTTAAACACCACGTAACTACTCTGTGTTCCAAGTTGAATGGAACACTTTTGTTCCTAAACTCCGCAAAAAAATAATTGGATTTCAAATCAAGATTACTGACTGTCCACGCTTTAGTTTTTTCTCACATCAACTAATGCCTTTCAATTTGGGGGAAATGCACCAAAACTCGAAGAGAGAAAGTGCAGCGTTGTATAAACTTTGCGGCCAGAATAACATGCGATGGTAACCCCAGAAAACGAGACCACGTAAGACTCCTCCTCAAAACAATACAGAGGCTCGATATCGACAGCAAACTGGCTCTCCATGAGTCGATCAGAATTCATGAAGATCTTCTAGAAAAACATTCACCCTGCAGCCAAAGGCCCATATATACTCCAGGTGAAAAGAACAATCGATTCACAAGAAATAATGATATTCTGCACGTTGAGCACAGGAAAACAGAAAACTGCCTGTCAAGCTTTTTCGATCACTGGACCAAAATCCTGGAACAATCTCACAACAAGCCTCAAGAATATTGAATCCAACAAGTTCTTCAGGAAAAGTGCCTAATAAACATCTGTTGACCGATCAATTCAAAACGGTAACTTTGCCCACAAACACAAGCTAAATGCATGACATCAGTAACCAGATAATGCATTCTCTTCTTCAGCGACCACCACGACCAACCACCACCACCATAACTCTCAACATTGAGACACCATCTAATCGTTTTTACTCCGCCGATACACATGTTTTCTATGTTGCTACCGGTCAAAAATATCTTTGCTAATTACCATGTGTTAACAAGCGTTTTGTCTATTTCTACGTTGTAAGTGTTCCAGTCGTTTAGAATTAAAATCCGAACTCAGTCTTTTCGAGGAACGATAGGCAGCTTATAACTTTGACAGAGGTTACCTCGATTTCAATATAATCCATTGAATTATTTTTTAACAATTACCATACTATTTTTGATACTATAATCATTGCCTTTCAAGCCAATATTTTGCTTTGTCATTCATAACAGAAGTATATTCATCCGAATTGTGTACTCCAGCATAGTATTATTCTGATTGTCAATCATTTTATCATTTCCTAACGGTCTTGAAGTGTGTATATTGTATATTCAGTTGTTTGGTATGTATTTTATGTATAACTTTTTTTGTATAACGTATGTCGCCTATTCACCCCTTCAATATTAATACAATGGTTTAGACCCATTTTAAGAATATGTTAGCGCTCTTCGATTTTCCAACCCTATATTGCATTGATATTTTCTGTATAATTCATGTCGCCCTTCCACATCTCCGTCATCGTACAATAATGTACACTACTCATTACAATATGTTAGCACATGTTGATGTCCCAACCCCATGTTCTCGGAACTCTAACCCTATTCATGCGTGATATCCCACCCCATGTACTTGTTATTTTTCGTACCCATGTATTTTGTTATATATCCAGCCTAAGTATTTCTCATTTTTCCACCCCGGGTGCCACTGGTTTTCCCAACGCTATGTAGCCGGAATTATTTTGTCAGAATATACATTTTCAGTATGTTCACAGATGATAATATTGTAAATGATATTTCGCACCATGTAATCCGAACCGGCGGCTCCTTCATTAGCGATTTAGCGTCTATCCAAGACTCCAATTTAATCATATTCGCCGTGCATGGCGATACTTTTGATGAGGCCCTTGATAAGATGAATGCCACTATTGCTTGTCTGACTCTTTGACATGTGCCTAATAAGTTATTGCCCCACGAAAATAAGATGAAACTAAAGTTGTTCACTGCGAGGCATCATCCTGATTTCCCCGATGTATTGTTCAACAATGTTAATCTTAAGTGGATCAACCAGATACGGTACCTGGAATTTTTCCTTGATAATGAATTAGCCTAAAAAAATTATATTTCGGAGTTGACATGCACACTAAGAAAATCGCCAGGCGATATCTACGTTGTTCCTGGCCTTCTTCCCCGAACTGCCCTAAAAACTTTATTCTAGCCTCGTATATCCTCATGTTGTTCAGATGATTATTCTGTGGGGTGCGGTCTCTGATAATCTACTAAACCCTGTTGCGGTTTTGTTAAATATAATTCTACGGGTGATGTTTCATGTCAAATTTGATAACGACCACATTCCCCTAATGAAAACTAGTTTTATGTATAAAGAGCTAGGATTACTCAAACTTACTAATATTAATCGTCTGTCTATTTCAAAATTTGGTCTCAATGTTATACACAATTATCCATTTTTATTCGCTAAGTAAATACAACCATTAATCTCTAACCATTCATACGAGTCTCGTAATCATGGACTTAAACTCCCAAATATCAGATTGGAGGTGGCGAGATTAGGAATGATCTTTCAGTGTGTTAAGGCTATGAACGAACTGCCTTACTTTGCCAGTTGCGAGTATGCTCCACAAATGATAAATAAAGTGTTTAGATCTCTGGTTATTCAAAATTACTGAACGACGATGAAATGAACAGGGGATCGAGAGCTTTGGTTTGCCCTCCTATGATCGCAGACAACCGAGTCCCTCAACTGAGTTTTTTCATTGCATGGTGCTATCTCATTGCTTAGTACCAAGACTCTCATCACCGGACTGATTGTCGTCTGTTAGTATCCTAATAGATCGATGTTCCATTTAGCTTGTATATATTCTTGATGTAAATGGCTTCTGAGATGGAGCGTCTCCTATTTATTATTGAAGTGCTGAATTGTCAATTTGTTAAGCACACTTCATTTCGGAAGTTCCTCTTGCTGTAAGGCTGTTCCAATTGTATGTTACTAATCTAGCTTCATGTTATTGTTGAAGCAGGCCTGCTTCATGCAAATAATTTAACTCTGTTTTATTGCTGTTAATTGTGGCCCGCTTTAGATGCAACTGATTTTGTTTATTTTTTATTGCTGTCAAATTTATCCCACTTTAGATATCTTCATCAGAACATGCATATTCCAATCTTATACACTGTTATCCATGCCCTTAAGCTTCTATTAGCTTGGCAGCGGCTGTTTTATAAGATTTTCTTCTTAATATCTCCATTTTCACCATGTATTTTCTTGTATCTGTATTTGTAAATCCATAAACAATCAATCAATCATCATATA